>JASAMW010002413.1:0-14678 GCA_030247985.1 Epsilonema sp. ZAB3_2 | reverse complement strand
ATGCGCCTAAGTTGAAGCCTTGGTTACACAAGAGAAAAAACCGCATTGAAATCTGAGCTTTAACTCGAGAGTTATAAGCGCGGAAACCCCCGGAGTATATTATGGGACACTCTGTACTTTACAGTATGGATGTATTCATTTTTAGTCGTACGCATTGGTAAAACAGTGCACGCACTGTACCTGCGTCTCACTAGATCCGGTGACAGGGTCGATGTTGATGGTGTCGCTTTCTTTGGCGTTCAGATGCTTGGCTAGCTGGCTGACCTCCACCTTCTTGGAACAGTAGCCCGGCATCTGTCCGGACTGCTTGAAGTATGCGACCAGCTGTCCCTTCAGTGTCGTCTTCTGCGTCCCGCTCAGGCTGTAAGAATTCGTGAACACTTTCTGATCTTTCTGGGCAGTTGGGCTCTGTGCATCGTACTTCTGTGCACAGCCTCCACACGCCGCCCAACAACCTCTGAAACCTAAAATACGTACGTACATACGTGAGTATGCTACAGTAGTTCGCATTACATAATGTACGCACTGTGGAATGTGTGTACATAGTAGGATAATGCTTACTTGTGCAATTCATTTCCCCACAGGCTGTACAATCCGTCGCAGCCGGGTCGAAGGCGGAGTTCGTCCACGAGCCACTGCCGAGCCTCGTCAGCTCCCTCCTGGATGGCGCCATCCACCATCTTCGCCAGGGCGCTGCGGAGCACTTTCTCGCCCTGTAGAGATCTGCCGCAGAGGTTGGCCAGAAACTGAGGGTGCTGTCGGGCGTGGAGGAGCAGCATGGTGAGGACGTTGTCCGACGTACACGTGTTGGTGGTTTTGGCGCCACCCCAGGCCACGCCGACCGGGACGACGCACCCTCCACAGAACCAGGACTCCGACTGCTTCGGCATACTGCACATGGCGCAGTTGAGGTGATACCACGTGGCACACTGATCACACCGCACCATCTCTGGCTGCTCCTCACTGCATTGCTGCAGGCCTTCTGTGAGCCAAGGAATGCTGCAGCACGGACAGTCCACAGTCACCGTCTTCACCTCGCCTTCCAGTCTTGCTCTGGATGCCGAATGCCGCATCCAAATCTTCCAGACACATGAGCGGCAGAGCATTCCTCGAAGGTAACGCTGGTCAAGTTGAACTTCCATCCTCAGCTTTCTGTACGCGAGGGCGAAAGAGTAGGTTTTCTCGGCACCGTTTTGCTGTACTCCACGTTTTAAACGTGGCCCGAACCTTCTTCGGCTCCGCGTCCCCGCAGGCACATGCAGCATGAAAAGCTAGCTCATCCATGGCCGGTTTCTCATATGGCGAGAGAACCTCCACTCTATTAGGCGCCGTCCGCGTGAGCATAGCCAGCTGCATGGAGGCGTGACACTGTACGATGCAAGACTTCGATACAGCTATGTATCTCAACGGCTTCTTGATGGTGGGACGCTGGAGAATTTCGGTCTCCAGCGTATCAGGAAACGTTGCGTCCAGCTGCTCAAGTACCTTCTCAACATCCATGGTACATCCATTCCTTACGACAGACACATCAAGCTCCCCTTCTGTCGTGTTCCGGACTTTCTTTTTCGCTTCAGCTTTCCCCTGTGGTTTCACCTGCTGCTTCTTCTCCACCTCCTGTCTCCTTCTGCCTGCCTCCTGCTTCTTATCCTCTTCTTTCTGCCTCTCTTCGCCCCACCCCTTCTTCTGCTCTTCCGCTTCTTGTGCAGCTGTCTCCTCCTCACCTTCACCCATGCCCAGCCAGTTGCCTTCTTCTTCTTCTTCTTTCGTCTCCTCCACCTCCACATCTTCCTTTTCCTCTTCTTCTTCTTCTTCTTTTTCTTCTTCTTCTTCTTCTTCTCCCTTCTCTTCCTTTCCCGCTTCATCGAACTCCTCCAGAACTTCCTCTTCCTTTGCTCTTTCTTCTTCTTCCTTTGCTCTTTTTTCGTTCTCCGTTTCCTTAGCGATTTCATCCAAGTCCGCCAGCTGCTCTTCCAGTAGCTTCCTGTCCTCTGGATGCATCCCTTTCCTGTGCTTCTGTGGCGGACTAAAATCTCCGCGACGCGGTTTCTTCCCTCCCCTGGGTCTCTGCGTTCTGCGCCTGGAGCGTCGGGTAAATGCCGCCATATTCTTCTTCCTGCGGTGGCGGATGCGTCATCCAGTCCAGCTGACTTGCGGGCGGCAATCAGATGATAGCAGGTCGCCGTGGCTCCGCAGGTGCAGGAACCCTTTTCTCCCAGCTTGACGCTGTGTGCCGTTCCGCCTGGCTCGCTCACAATAAACACCCCTGCAAGCAGAACCACAGTACATGCATTACGTACAGTACGTGTACAGATTACATAGGTAGGTTCAGGTACTGTACATACGGGGGTATGCATGGGGGGGGGGGGTTATGCATTTGGGGGGGGGGGGGGGTTATGCACCGGTAAATACGGTATGTGCGTACAATAGCATACAGATACGATATGCATTCGGTGAGTAACCTTGAGCTGGGACGTTGGAGACTCTGCCCTCATCAATTGCTGCCTGTGCTAGATTCTCTCTGACTGTCTCCTCCGTCTTCTCCTCCTCCTCCTCTGCTTGCTCAAGCCGTTTCTGCGCAGTCTCTTCCGTTTTCCTCTTCAGATTGCCGCGCACGTACTCCACCACTTCCTCCGGCGTAATGACGCTGGGCATCTTCGGCATCTCGTGTTTGCTGTAACTGAAGGTGCTGTACTCAGCCTTGATCTGGTAGTTGCCCAGCTGGTGCTGACCGCGTATGATCTCACGTTCGTAGAACCGGGACAGATGCCACAGTGTGGTTATGATGCAATCCACCGGTACCCCGGTCCATCGCTTCAACCTGTGCAAAATATGCACTGTACAATACATTATACTGTGGATCGTAGTACATAACATAAGTATATTGCGTCGTATATACTGTACATAGGAGCGCATTCCATGTCACTCCTTTTCCTACCACTGTATACATGCACTGTACATGCGTACACGCCTATAGTCTGGCCAATAGCAGTTGGCACTTGGACTCAAGGCGAGTTGCGTAGTTTGCATGTACTTCTGCTAAATAGGAGTACACGAAGCGTGGTTTGTTTTGGGTTGGTGGTGTGTTGAGTATGTGGGTGTGGTGGTTGTGTGTAGTGTGTGGGGGTGCTGGGGGTGGGGGTTCGGCATACATACATACATACATACATACATACATACATACATACATACATACATACATACATACATACATACATACATACATACATACATACATACATACATACATACATACATACATACATACATACAAACATACATACATACATAGGTATCTTACCTTTTGTACACGGCGTTCATGGATTCCGCTGCGTTGTTCGTGACACCAGCCCTCCAGTTGTCCACGCCCATGTCACGTAGCACCCAACAGCCACTCTTTTCTCTGATAGCAGGCAGAAGCTGCGCCTCGAAATACTGCACCACGTCCTCGTGTTCTTCGAACTCTTCTGCAATTGAATATTTGAGTATAGATACGTTCACTTGTGTCCATTAACATTCCATTTCACTTTACCCGTCTTCTTCAGCGCCTCCCATTGCTTTTCAAACTCCTCCTCTGAGTGCTGTGAGAGTAAGGCAATGAGACCTTTGTTGATGACACCGCGATCGGCCATCGTTACAGTGTTCACAGACAGCCAATGCTGAAATGTCATGTAGAAATGTCTATATCATTATGTGCTCTACGTTTTGTAAGTGTCTACACTACAGTACGGACTGTATCGTATGTTGGTACATACTGTCACATACCACGAGATCTTGTTTCAGATGGTTCCAGCAGCTCGCCTGCCGCATATTGGGCCATAAGCCCTCCAGTCTGAACTCTCGATCCGTGACCATTGTGATTTTGGCTGTGGACAGCTCCGGACAGAGCTTCTGAAGATACTGTAAGAAGCGAACGTGGTCACTGTGCGGGCGGCGGGTGTGGATAAGGATGGCTGCCGGAAACACTGGCTCCTTGTCGAAAAATCGATGACGGAAGCTCACGGTCGACAAGTAATAGTCTCCCAAGCTGTGAAATATAAGAAGCAATAATTTTTGCATATTCACTTTCCGTATGCACAGCGCATAGAAAGAAAGCTACGTATGTACCAGTATGTCTGTATGTACAATATGTTGTACTTTCTTTCTAATCGGCTTACTTGAACACAGTGTCGTAGTGCACGGTGACCGGCTGGCACATTTGCAGACAGCGCTGGAGCTCCTTCAGCAGCGGTTCCGGAACAATGTAGATAAGGGTGTCGGGGAAGAATGTGATGTGGCGAACGAACGGCTGGCCATCAAGCTGAAGACGATGCGCCAGTTCATAGACGTTGTACATCGCATCGTGGGTGAAGCGCATCTGTCGCCTTTCCGCCTCTCGGTAGTTGGTCACTTGCTTCAAACTCTTCGGGACTGTAGTCGCCTCCTGGATTCCTTCCCCTGGCTTACCCACAAGTGCATGGTACACCTGAAGCAGAGAATTACGCATCAGCACAGTACATGCTCTCGCATCAGCACAGTGCATGTAGGTACGGCACAAGCATGTCTATCCATACATACTGTGTATACATCAATACCCCATCGCATACGGATATGTATGTATGTACATGTACACGTGCCACATACTAGTAGTTCGAAGTGGCGGTTGGTAGCACTGGTAGCACTACTGTACACGCTGTTTGGTACGTACGTACTACTGTACACGTACTGTTGGTCACGAACAGCTATTGGCTTACCGTCACATTGTCCTCTGAAGCTGGAAACGTAAGGACGTCCTTCTTCACTGATGTCTGAGATCTGACGTAATTTTGAGTATTCCTGATGCTGCTGCGGTGCGGGAAGCCGACGAATTTCAGGTGGTCTCCGATGTAGTGGACGATGTAGATATTGCTGCCATTTTCCATCCAGTACTCACGGCGTTGAAAGTCGGGCTTGCCTTTCTTTCGGTCGCAGTCTTTGCTGGCCATGTTCGATGATTTTTTACGGATATCTTCCCAGACGGTGTGGGTTCCTTGGGAAGCCCATTGATACTGATCGCACCGCAGATTTCTTCGCTCCTCCTCCCGATCTTCCGCTTTCGATGATGAAAACCGGAAGACGAAGACGCTTCCAGCTGCTGGCTGGACAGGAGCACTGTTGCTGCTGATTTTCTCTTCATCCGGGTTTTCCAGTAGCTGACGTACTTTTCCTTCGCCCATGGTGGCAACTTGTTTCGTAAGATATGGGGTCGCCATTTTCAAACGAGATTAGTGACAGATAATTGGATTGCAATAGTGAGCGCACAGATTACAAATTATTCGCCGACTGTTGTAGCATTCTTGTAGTGGACAATGAGCAGTGCATATGTGTGTGCGTAATTAGTTACTCGATGCCCCTCCCTTTCCTTCCCTCTCCCTGAGCTATCGCTGCTGCCTGCCTAATTGTGCGCTGCCTGTCTACTAGGTATGCATGTCGCGCGATGACTGTGTGGCGCGTGCCGGCCGGCCACTCTATGCAGTGACCCTTCCGTACGGTCTTCCACTTGAACCCAAGTGAACGATGGCACATTCTTGTATCATGCACATTATTATTGTACGTGTAATATAAGAAATAAAGATTGGACGATGCGACATCGATGGAAATAATAGATTACAATAATACAGTATCCCTTTCCAGCGAATTGTGATCATGCCCGCCTTTGTCGTGCTAGTGATGCCCTATTTCTTGCGTTCTGGAAGAAGCAGCAATGATCATGAAGATTCAGTAGCTTGGCTGAGCCAGTAGCAGCTTTACAAAGCCATTGTGCTATCAAAAAATCATAAACTAATCGCGTAGTATACGTTTTTCTCCATGCCCGCCATGCCCGCCTTTAGGAGGGGGGTCGGGTGCCCGGGCCCCTGCCCCTGCCCGCCTTTAGGAGGTCCCTTCTCTTCTGTCTTCTTTTCTTCACGAGAGGGTCGAAAGGTGTTCCATTCCAGTACGTGAATATCCAGTACGTGAATATCCAGTACGTGAATATGCAGTACGTGATTATTAACCTTCGACCCATCGATGAATTATGGCGCGTTCACCAGACGTCCGTACGGACGTACGTCCGACGTATCTACATACATGAATCGTGTACTCCTAAATACGTCGGACGATCTAGGACTACATGCTTCATGTATGTAGATATAGTCACCGGGACGATCAAGACCGTGCTTGACAATTTTGCCGCTCCCGTGGCATTTTAGTAAATCTGGCATTTCTGTACAAGAATAGCAACCGGCTTTTCGACCCTTTTTCAAACACTCTTGCTATTCTTGTGTAGAAATGCCAGATTTATTAAGATTGCTACGGGAGCGCGAAAATTGTCAAGCACGGTCTTGATCGTCCCGGTGACTATACGTCGGACGTACGTCCGTACGGACGTCTGGTGAACGCGCCATTAGATCAGTTGCAGCAGCATTTCGCTGCGAGACTGAACAAGAGTGGTATTTTAACTCATACCCCGACCTGGCGTCATTGTTGGCAACAACTTGTTCACTTGTTGTCGGTTTTGTTGTCCGTTTTGTTGTTTGTTGTCCGTTTTGTTGTCCGTTTTATATGGGTGTTGTCGGTTTTGTTGTCGGTGGACAACAAAATTGACAACGAACAACAAAACCGACAACACCCATATAAAACGGACAACAAAACGGACAACAAACAACAAAACGGACAACAAAACCGACAACAAGTGAACAAGTTGTTGCCAACAATGACGCCAGGTCGGGGTATGAGTTAATTATAAATTTTGATCAAAAATGCAAACAATGTATAGTTGAACGCGATTGTGTCTTGTGTTGACTCCTAGGCTAGGCTTAGGTTTAGGCTAGGCTTAGGCTAGGCTTAGGCTAGGTTGCACACATGGGCTAGGCTTAGACTAGCCTAAGCCTAAGCCTTTGCCTAAGCCTGTAAGCCTAGCCTATGAGTCAACACAAGACACAATCGCGTTCAAATATACATTGTTTGTATTTTTTTGATCAAAATTTAAATACCACTCTTATTCAGTCTTGCAGCGAAATACTGCTGCAACTGATCTAATTCATTGATGGGTCGAAGCGAAGGTTAATAATCACGTACTGGATAATCACGTACTGGATATTCACGTACTGGATATTCACGTACTGGAATGGAACACCTAGGGTCGAAACCCAGTCCAAGTTTCTGGGTTTTGGGTTTTGGGTTTTGAGATTGGGTTTTGGGTTTTGAGTAGAGATGCGACGATATATCGGTATCGGTATCGAAAATCGATAGTATCGAGCATTTTTTGAACTATCGGTATCGATATCGGTATCGAAAATTGCTTTCCTTGCACTATCGGTATCGGTATCGTATCGAATTTTCTTCTTGCTCCTACTATCGATATCGGTATTGGTATCGAATAATCATGTAAAAAATATCGATTTTCGATAGTCATTTTTTCTACATAAATTTGGCCATGCGTAACAGAAGGGCACGTCGATTTTGGCACTAAGTTTGCGGTGTAGTGGCATAAATTAGTTTTTGCAGTAACTGCAGTCATATCCATGACTTACAGAAGTATGCAAAGGCAACTACCTAGTGCTAGATATGTAGTAGGTGTCATATTGTAGGGTACTATGGGGTAAACCCGGCCATGGGAAAATATCAATCGATTCGCTCAACTATCCTATTTCAAATGAGCTATTTGGCTATTCATTTGCTGAAACAGCAAGTTCAAAGAAGATTAGGTGGTCGGGTCTGCCACTTGGCCAGGCTTACCCCACAGGCTTCATTCATAACATACATTGGTGTGACTTGTCCCAGATATTGATTATTGTCAGTACAGTCATACCCAAAAGTGTATTCCTGCTCCTACCTAGTAAATAAATGCCCATTGCTTTTCAAAACACAGCGTTACAAAACTATCGGTATCGCTATCGAAAATCGATAATTTTTTGCCCACACTATCGGTATCGGTATCGGTATCGATTTGGAAAAACTTGCAACTATCGGTATCGGTATCGGTATCGAATTGGCTTGGTGAAAAACTATCGATATCGGTATCGGTATCGATTTCTGCAAAAATTCACTATCGTCGCATCTCTAGTTTTGAGATTGGGTTTTGAGTTTTTTGGCTACAATGAAACTACTCCAACATTGGGTTTTGGGTTTTGAGATTGGGTTTCACTTCTATGTACATAGGCTAGGTTGAGACAGCCTTAGGCTGAGGTTTAGGCTTAGGCTCAGGATTAGGTTTAGGCTTTGAGTAGACTGTATGCATTGGCTAGGCTTAGGCCTAAGCCTAAGCCTGAGCCTGAGCCTGAGCCTAGCCTATGTACACAGGAGTGGAACAGAAGAGACAACTGTGAGCAAAGATTGCATTTTTTGTTTACAATTTGTAAATAAAAATACCACATAACATACCTAAGGGTACACAATGAGGTGTCAGCAGAACATAACAGAGGAAGGCCCAAGACTCAATAACTTTATGAAAGTCTCAAAACTCAAAACCCAATCTCAAAACTTAAAATCCATTCTCAAAACCCAAAACCCAACCTTAAAACTCAAACCCAAAGCCCAATCTCAAGTCCCTAAACCCAATCTCAAAACCCAAAGCCAAATCTCAAAACCCAAAACCCAGGCTCAAAACCCAAAACCCAATGTTGGAGTAGCTTCGTTGTAGCTGAAGACCCAAAACCCAATCTCAAAACCCGAAACCCAGGCTCAAAACCCAAAACCCAATGTTGGAGTAGCTTCGTTGTAGCTGAAGACCCAAAACCCAATCTCAAAACCCAAAACCCAGGCTCAAAACCCAAAACCCAATGTTGGAGTAGCTTCGTTGTAGCCGAAAACCCAAAACCCAATCTCAAAACCCAAAACCCAATCTCAAAACCCAAAACCCAAAACCCAGAAACTTGGACTGGGTAGGGTCGAAGGCAGACGTACACGCTGGTAATTACAATTTTACGCATACACAATAATAACCTTTCCACGCCCGCATAAAACTGTCACCAGCCCGAGCTGGGCTGGGTAGGAGACCCACTGGGAAGGAAGAGGCGTCATACAGAAAGACGCACGGTTGATGTAGTGGTCTCCTCGATGGAGTTTTGACGATGGTGAGTAAAGACAAACCTAACGGCGGTAGTAAAGAAAGTCTGAGAGAAAGAGGTCGGTAGCCAGAGAGAGGAAAAGAGAGACAGGTTTTATCAAGAAAACGCACAGCTGACCGCTGCGAAGGCAAAACGAATAGACTGACAAAACAGCACAGTTTAGTCCTAACATCGACAGTTTGGGTTAGGGAAACCAAATATGGTAATTTCGTGAGCGAGGGGTGAGCAGACTAAATAATCGTAGGCGAATAATAAATACCGTACATACGTTACTGTAGGAGTGTCACATCCCCGCCCTTTAAGCTGAGCTCCTGCGAAGAAAATTTAAATAACAGAAATGACACGACTACACAATAAAGCACGAGCTACGACTACATAAAATATAAGCTATACAGTTGATAAAACAGATTTCGCTCGGCTTGAGGTCTTGCATGCTTCACAGAATAAACCTCATGATCTTGCTTGGCAGGGAACCAACCTGATAGTCTTGATAAAACACCAGTGGACAACTGCAAGTGAGGGGGTCAGTTGAAGGGTTATTTGGGTTACTGTAGCCAGTAAAACAAGTGTGATCGAATCCCATTTAATGGCATACAACCTCCAACAACAATACATAAAATGAGGCTGGGATGGTAGTGAGTATGCACGCAGTGCTACATAGGTGTGAGATGTGACTAGATGGACAGCACTCCAAAGGAGTCATGATGTGTTGTTAGTGACATCGCACCAGGATGTTAGCATACAGGCAAACACCACAAGAACTCTCACACACCAATCGTGAGGTCACTGGCACACACTGAGAAGATGCACTTTCACACTTCAGTCACTGTCACACAAAGTATAGTCACACACCTGCAGAATAGCTGCTTTCACACCAATGATCCAAAATCACGCATAAAAGCACTCATGCACACTCTGCAAGCAGATATTCACTCACACAGATCACACAAGTCAGGCCAGTTCCAGATGGTCAAAATCAAGTAGGGACGTCTCCACCACTGATCAAGCCATGGAACTGCAGAGTTGGTGAGACAACCAACTGGCAAACAAACGAATGCTAGTCGAACATTGAACCGATGCATGGTCAGAAAGATAGAACACCATATCAATGAAGGGAGCAAACGAAAATCATGAACAAACGTTCAAAGCAGTGGTATGTACAGTCGCGGTGGAGTAGATAAGTCGAAACTGAAACAACAAATTTCAAGCTGAGAACTCAAGCAGAACAAAATGCTTAAACCGTTTACTGTAAATCCAAAGGAAGAGCTGCGGTGGGCAGACCCGACAACACTCAAGGGTGTACCATCCCACGCAAAGCAAAAAAACGATAGAAATTGCAAAATACGCATCATGCGGTGGGCAGACCCAAGGTGACCAACCAAGGGTACACGTCCCAGAACCCAGATATACACAAAGCACAAAAAGATAAAAAAAATCACCGACGCAAAATAACATAATAACTCAGGGCGCTGATTTTGCGTTTTGCTACCGCCAGGTGTAGCTGATAGTCAAGAAGTAAGCGGCTACGTATACAATAGCACATGTCAAAAGTAATAGCTTGCGAGCGTTGCGCCATCGCTCCCGCATTCTGCAGCTGTAGAAAGCATACAGAGCTGCACCCAGGTGCACGTACGGTTCTTGACTGCTGTATTTGCATAATATCCTGCCCCCACGCAAAAAGAACAAAACAAACGGCAATCAAAACGAAAGGCCGACAGGCAGACGCGCGCAGGGAAGCAAAAGCAGCCAGCAATGACACGTGTGCAAATGAAAACAAACAAAAACAAACCAGAAACATGCACCGTCATGCAAAGCACGCTAATACAATGCATATGTATCCCTTGTGCTAGAATGCGTCTTGTGCCTGTAGTGCAGCCAACGATTTGGCACTCGGCCACCAGGGCCAGTATGGTCGCACCAACTGGTCACGTCAAAAAATTGTGCACCAGTCCTGGACAAGGCCACAACCTTGGGCAAAGGTTGGCCGTGTTATTGGCAAACTGCCCGTAAGACATGTGCAGCGATTTTACGGCAAACACTGCCAACTGCAAAATCGGGCAGCGATCCGCCATAGCAAACGGCATTCTGCCAAACCGAGAGCAACCGCAGAAAAGCGGGCTAACGCTCAAAGGGCGAGAAAACTCAAGCCCGGACAAGCTGGGGCTGGTCAGGCCAACACAGCTGTCAGCGCAACCAGGCGGTATAGAAGGACCGACCCGAGCGCTCTCAGAAGATGATGATTAGTGTGGGCTCCATGTCACCAGCCAGCGCTGGGCTGAGTAGGAGACCCACCAGAAGGAAGAGGCGTCGTACAAAAAGACGCACGGTAGAGGTAGTGGTCTCCTCGATGGAGTTTTGACGATGGTGAGTAAAGACAAACCTAACGGCGGTAGTAAAGAAAGTCTGAGAGAAAGAGGTCGGTAGCCAGAGAGAGGAAAAGAGAGACAGGTTTTATCAAGAAAACGCACAGCTGACCGCTGCGAAGGCAAAACGAATAGACTGACAAAACAGCACAGTTTAGTCCTAACATCGACAGTTTGGGTTAGGGAAACCAAATATGGTAATTTCGTGAGCGAGGGGTGAGCAGACTAAATAATCGTAGGCGAATAATAAATACCGTACATACGTTACTGTAGGAGTGTCACATGTTACGTACTGCGTACGTATGGCAATAGCGTCCGAGGCCAGTAGTAGTGTACGTAAACCAGTTCTAGGTATGTAAGGCGAGTTTAGCCAAAAGTCCCCGGACCGGTCCCTGGTGGGGTTGCCTAAGTCCGCAGCTGTGTCCGAGGGTAACGGGTTCGATTCCCGTTCGGTCCTATTTCTCTCCCCCTTTTCGGGGCCCGGCTATCGCCATACGGAACGCGGCACGTCACATGGAGGACCGACGAAAAGGAACCCGAAGCCGTCAGGAGGTGTTGGGCAGACACCTTGATCAAAATGCCTCGGACCAGGAGTGTCCAGTAGTGGACGGCGAGGGCGCCTGCTTGGCGGGCGGGATGTTACGTACTGCGTACGTATGGCAATAGCGTCCGAGGCCAGTAGTAGTGTACGTAAACCAGTTCTAGGTATGTAAGGCGAGTTTAGCCAAAAGTCCCCGGACCGGTCCCTGGTGGGGTTGCCTAAGTCCGCAGCTGTGTCCGAGGGTAACGGGTTCGATTCCCGTTCGGTCCTATTTCTCTCCCCCTTTTCGGGGCCCGGCTATCGCCATACGGAACGCGGCACGTCACAAAACTGTTGCTCGTGTTCGTCCGTCATTTCTTTGGCCCAGTGGCAATACAATAGCGCTCGTACTCGTGCGCTCGTAATTTATATGGCTTTTTCAAATTATTTTACTTTACTATTTTACTGCAACCGCGCAACAGTGCTTGTAGTCACAAATCAACTTAGAGCTTATAACAACATAAACATAACATAAACGTATAACATAGGTTGCATTATATGCGGCCCATCAAACGTTTCATACAAACGTGGTAGAACAAAGCCCTTTCAAAGTCTCTGGCGGAAATGGCGTCACTAAGCCGCCGTCGATAATCAACGATTGCTTCTTTCACATCTCCAGCACGTTCACTCTGTAATCGCGACAACTCCGCATCCACTCGCTCTTCCACAATCGTTGCAGATGTATTGTACTGCAGCAACTTTCCAAACCGAGCGATGAAGCCTTCCATGTCTTCCTTGTCGAAATCGGGGTGCTCTGATCTTCTCCTCAGCTCATCGATGATCTCTGCTCTCTCGAGATGATGCTTCTCCACTTCATTTTTCCATTCGAAAAACTCTAAAGACAAAGCAACCAAGGCATGTATGTGCCCCAGATTTTCACGTTTTCATTCGTGCGTAGTAAGGCTATAATAATGTATGTACAAAAACGTTTCGGAATGACAACACAAATGTGACACTCACCTGAAGTAGAAGCAAACTCTCTCTCAGCAACAGTAATCGCATCCTCCTTCCCATGCTCTTCCTTCAGATGTTCACCGAGTTTAGGAACTTGAGATACGTCGCAAAACTGCATCCATCTTCAATACATCGGATGTGGCCAGCTTCTTGCCGACACTTTTCTCTGTCCTCAAGATGAAACGTTCGCTTGTGATTACACAGACTTTGTCTCGACGCGAAGATCTTATGGCAGAATTCACAGATAAGACGACACTCCTTCGACATGACGGATAAAATAGACAACTACAACAGCCTACAAGCTAAGCAAGCAGCTGCTTCGAATGTCTCTGAACTGACGGTATGTTCAAATTCCCTCCTTTCCTACTTTTTTTATTTGGGCGATTGTTTCGATTATTGTGTTTACGTTCTTCTTTTTGCGAATATTAGAAATATATAAATTCCTTTTTGTCCATGCGTGTACGTCTGCCTTCGACCCTCTAGTTTTCCGGTCGTCGTCGCATCCGTACCGTCGTCCTCTAAATAGAATAAAATAGGCAAAAATAGCAAAACGTATGAAGAAGTCATACATAATAAATTTAAAATATAAAATATTTAAAAATATAAAATAAATATAAATATAAATATAAATAATAAAATATAAAATAAAATACCAATAATATATTTTGGTCGAGCATACCATCGAGCGTCTTATATTTTCATCAAAAATATATTTTCTACAGTATATTATACCAAGAATATATACTCCTGTATTGGGAAGAACGGGCGACGAAAAAAGAAAAGAGGAAGGCATCCGCCCGTATTCACCCCAAAATTTCAGGTTTTTAACCAGCTCCGTAAGGCTCTGACCCGCAAGGCCCGCGGGTCACCCGAGGGTCACCCGCGGGTCACCCGCGGGTCACCCAAGGGTCACCCGCGGGCCACCCGGAAACGAAAAAAAGCGCCAGCGGAAAAGGAGAAAATTATTGATTTCTTGATTATCGATTATTGACCAGAGGGTGACCCGCGGGTGACCCGCGGGGGACCCGCGGGCCCTGCGGGGCAGAGCAATAAGGAGCTGGGTAAAAAAACGTATTTTTCGGTTACCCCCGCATCTCCAAATTTTTTAGTTTTACGAAACTTCTTTTAGGGTACCTATTATGAAACCGAAAATTCTGGTTCTTACGAAACCAAAAATTAGGGTATATGAAACCGAAATTTCGGAAATTCTCGAATTAAAGTACAAATTATAATTCTAGGACCCATGTATTATTTATCTCGAGAACTACGCGACGTAGAGCAAAGCGGTCAAAACTTCCACGGATAACTTTAGCTCGCCTCTCCAATAAAAAAAACCGTTTGATTCTATCTGCTCTCAGTGTCGAGATCTCGCCAAATTTCTTCAGTACTAAAATCGCCAAATCGGGCGTGGACCATTGGGCAATTCTAAACCTCGCAAACTGCCGAAAAATCAAAATGGCAGAAATAAGCATACGTGATGAAGACGATGAAAATGCGCATCGGGCGTACAGGGTCGTAGGGTGTCGTGGTTTGCGTGGTTTAGCGTGTGCCGAAAGGTGACACGATTTCAGTGCTGAAGGAATTTGGCGAGATCTCGACACACAGAGCAGCTGGAGACAAACGGTTTTTTTTATTGGAGAGGCGAGCTAAAGTTATCCGTGGAAGTTTTGACCGCTTTGCTCTACGTCGCGTAGTTCTCGAGATAAATAATACATG
>JASAMW010002412.1:0-11467 GCA_030247985.1 Epsilonema sp. ZAB3_2 | reverse complement strand
CCCCAGTGTCTACCTTTTTGTCCGTCCAGCAAGAGTTACCTTTCAGCCTTTTTGCAGTGCTGCGTCTATTAATTTTTATTCACCGAATATTTCTCCGCGTGAATGCAAAAAAGTAAATGCAAATTGGGCGGTTAGGGGGGGGGCCGAGAAATGGGTTTTGGCTGGAATGGACTACTTCGGTCTCTTTTTCCTTGGTTTTCAAGCAAGATCTTCCGCCGGCTCCGGCTCAGACACTGTGCTCTGCGGCGGCGGCGGGGGGTTCGACGCCGACAGGAGTGGGGGATGGCGGAGGGACTCACGGCGCGGGTGAACAGGGAGAATGAGGAAATGAGTCTGCGCTGCTCCAAAGGCTGTAAACTCACCCCTCGGAGGACTACAAGGCATCGTACAGCCAAGTACCCCTACATCAAGGTACGGAAGAAATAAGACATATGTACGTATCTATGAGGCGTATAACGTGCAGGTTGTGGGCATAAGGAGGCAAGAGGGGAGGAAGTGCGGTGTTTCAGCGCATTCTGGCGAATAGCGGCCGAACTGCTCGATTACAATTCGCGTAAGAGCAAGGCCCCGATCGTGGGCTCCCGATTATTCGCCTGCAACGCCCCCTCGTGGGGAGGCGGAGGAGGGAGAAGGTGGCAGCGGTCACCTGCTGATGATGTTTCGCCGCAGCAACCGCTTCGGCTGTATCGCGGCCCCACACCGTGCCGTGCGTGCGGCTGTTTAACGGTTTGGCTCCCCCGCCGGTTCCGACGGTGAGAAACGGTGTCGCCCTCGATTTTAGCTCTTTTTTACGGGGGGGGGTCGCCGTTCTGCTGCGAGGTCCCGCCCAGGCTCAACCTACTTCTAAGCGGTCCCCTCTATTTTGTAGAGATATACTCGTGCTGTACTCGTATGTAAGGGGCGAAAGAATGTAAAGAAGAAAGAACACCATTTTTCAGCAGAAATGACCTCAACTTTGCACATTACCTACATCGGTCACCCTGCCTGCGCCGGCCCATATGCCAACTGTACGTAGGTACTGTGTTTATTTTGCAGAGCTGTTATGCGAGCTGATAACAGTAACAAAATGCGACGGGGCAATGCACTGCTGTGCGAGGAATTGACGCGAGGCGCGGAAGCGTACTTTAACGCCGGTCTCTGGCTCCGAGGGGGCAGACGCCTTGGTGTTTGGACACAATCTGCGTCATCGACTGGCCGTGTTGCGCAGCGGAATGAAGCTCGCCGATTGCCTGCTGGGAACTGCCGCAGCAGGTGCGGTAGCTAAACTAAGTAGCTCTTTTAATGTTAGTTGGGCAGAGCTGATGATGTAAAAGGTTCGTTTCAGTTCGTTCAGTGTTTTACCCCGGTTTCACCACATAGTACATACATATTACATACATACGTGTACAACCAGCTATAAGCCATTCCTTCCAGAAACAGCCTTCCAAATTTGTATGTACTACTTGATGACAAAGGGAGATGTGGATTGCCATTTCTCCATCACAAGCTCGGCTCAATCTTCCATCCGGGCAGGTTCTTCATTTTGGACGGGTTGGTTTGATTGGTTGCAGTTTTCCGTCTCTTTCTGGCGGGTCTGCAGTCGTCCAACGAGGCTGCCACTGAGAAGCTGGTTCTGCCCTGTCTCCAGATGATCCATTGGTTGCTCGTTCCGCCGCCATCTCCGCAAGCCAAACACTCCACGTCTGCAGCAACGATTGGCGCCACACCACAGGTGAGTCGACCGCATTAGGACATGTGTACTGTACTGTACTTACGACAGTAGTTCCCGACGTATGATCCCTATCATCCAATGAAAGGCACCCACCATATTCGCTCTTTGCGGTTGAGGCCGTAAGGGCAAAAACGGAAGTTTACACTCATCATGAGTTTACCTTGACTTTTACTGGCCACGTGCGTAGCTCTCTAGTTGGAGATATTTCTTCAGGGGAAACAGGCGAAGAAGGAACCACCGCGCCTTCCTAACACTGCGGAAGAACCGTCGCCTGCAGCAGCAAGAGGCTGGCGCGAAACATCGATGGATACGCCTCCTCGAGCCCTACGAATAGCCGATCTGGAATCCTGGCTGCTGGGCGAGCGAACTTTGCGCGAGAAGGCGGAGGAGGGGGAGAAGGGCGACGAGCGTCTTCGTCTGGTGCGGAAGTACTGGCGTCTTTGGCGCTCCGTGGCGGGCAAGAAGGGCGTGTTGGAGGAGGCGAGCTGGGTGGGCGGCGCGCTGTTCGCTCCCGGCTCCGTCCACGTTCGCGCCTCCACCGTCGCCATCTTCAAGCAGTTGGCTGCCACCTCGCCCGCTCGACACGCCGCCATACTCGGCTTGATGGTCAAGTAAGCGCCGTACCTAGAAATGGGTGGAATATTCCCCTCCGGGCTGTGCCAAAATCGAGAGGTCGTTGGAGTTCGAGGACGTCCGTCCCTGCTCCGTAGCCTAGACACAGCATCCGATTCTTTAGTCAGAACCATTACCAATCATATGTTTATGTACGTATACATGTATGTGCGCTTGTGACTGTCTAGGTACGTGGATAGACTGAGCAATTTGGGAGAGCGAGGCAGCGAGTTCTGGCACCTATTCTCTTATCTGATCAAGGACGAGCACTGGAAGATTCTTTTGGCCTTGCGCGGATTCGTACCACATTTGGGGAAACTATTGACGCAGGTATGTACATATGTAGCTTAGCATAATCATATACTTTATAGGCTACGTGGGCAGTGCAGTTGTGTAGTCGGTGTTTTTCTTACTGTAGGAGGTGGAGAAGCTGGGCAATGCTGAACGAGAGGCGATGGGGTCCAATCTTACGCTGGGATATTCCATCAACGTGTTCGCAGGTAGAAGAAAGTTATTGTCGTTTAGTGTCTCTCACCTGCCTCTCTTCGCAGATATATATTTTATCTACAGAACAGATTTGTATCGTGATTGATTTTCCCCCGTAGATTTGCTGAGTGAATTCCTGGCCGTGCCTTGTATCTGGCGTCGATGGAAAGGCCAGTTGCTGAGTGGCGTTCTGCACGGCTACCTGGCCCTTCGTCGTCTGGTGGTGCAACGGACGAAGTTGATTCAGGACGCGCAGAACAAGCTGCTTGCTCTACTGGAGGAGCTGACTTCTGGTAGGAATGGAACCTATTGAGCTACGATGGGCAATGGTGGTATACTATGTGTGACGCATGCATTTGTAGGCGCAGAAGCGGAGACGAGGGATGTGATGATGGCCTGTATGGAGACGCTGCGCAAGTGTCCGCGACAGGATATGCGAACGCCCGTGTTCATCTTCGAAAGACTCTCTTCCATCGTTCATCCGGTAAGTTGCAGTATGTAGCGTTCCATGTGCAACTTCTTTTGAAAGGAGGTGCAATGCCCAGAACCCTTGTACTGCGTCGTAGGAAGAGAAAGAAATTGGAGAATTCTCCATCAACATCGAAAAGGACGCGGCACAGGAAGATTTCCTGCAAGGACGCATGATGGGCAACCCGTACAGTTCGCGAGATGCCGGCATGGGCCCGTTAATGCGCGATATCAAGAACCGAATCTGCCGCGACTGCGAATTGATCGCCCTGCTGGAGGATGACACAGGAATGGAGGTACGTTTACACCACGAGCCATCGAGGCGAGATAGAAAGAAGGAAAGTGTAAAGCAGGCTTGTATCTATTTGCCGAACGTGAGTATGTTTGTGTGTGTAGTTGCTGGTGAATAACAAGATCGTTTCTTTGGATCTGCCGGTGGCGCAAGTATACAAGAAGCTTTGGCAGCCTGCCAGGAACGGAGAAGCCATGCTGATCATTTATCGCATGCGCGGTCTACTCGGCGACGCCACAGAAGAGTTTGTGGAGAATTTGGATACGAAAAAACGTATGTTTGTACTAGCTCCTGAGAAATATATAGTAGTGGGGATAATTCGGGTCAGGGGCTAATTAGGGCTGGGTTGCACGGTTTCCTCGGTTCGCCCTGCCGCCTGCGTTTGCTAATGGAAGCTGAAGCATGCGAGGGAGGCCGGAATTACCCCGTATGTACTTTTTGTTTGCAGAGGAGGAAGTGGACGAGGAGTACGAGTATCGGATGGCTGTGCCGATGGGGGAGTGCGCTGGACTGGAGGCTATAGTGGAGAGACTGGCCTGCGTCAAGAATCTCAATTGGGGTCGGGCGCTGATGACGGTGCTGTTGAAGCTCCTCGGCTTCTGCGTCAAAGTCCGAGCCAATCGAGCCAAATTGACGCAGACGCAGCTACGCGCAGTCCCCACCTTACTCGGCGCTCTGGAACTGGTAAAGCGGCCATTGTAGTTAGTTGGAAACCTCTTGCGTAATGTGCTCTTACTTATTTGTACGTTCTTGATGTATTAGATGCGTGATACTGCCTGGAGTTTAGATTTTGTCGGCGGAAGATTGGGCAATGGCGGAATCCGTTGTGGATTTGCTGCAAGTCATCCTGAATGAGTCCAGCTCCCTGTCCAAGGAAGAGTTCCAGGTACGTACTGAGGAACGCATATGCAGTGTGCGTGCATGAATATTGAGTAAGACGCTGGTGGTTGACTGTAGGGTTTGGGTGCGAGCGACGAGCAAGTGGCCTGGCTTCTCTCCGTCTCCAGCAATAGCAACTTCAGTGCGAGTCTCAAGGAGAAACTGATGCGTATCCTCCCCAATCTTACCCTGGGCAGTCAGAACAAAATGTCGGCGCTGGTTGACTATTACCGTCCCTACATCGACTTCAACAAGTACGTACATACCTACATGTTTCCAGCACTCGAGACCGTATCCACTAATTTTAGTTGCTGTTAGCGGACGCGGTTTTTATGTGCAGGTTTGATTACGATCCGGTACCGAGCGCCGGCAGTCAGTTGGAGGCTTTCTGTTTGTTGACGCAAGGTATTCAGACGTCTGAGAAGGGTGCGCAACTGAAAGAGCGTATTATCGACGCCGGATTCGTCAAGGAAGCCACCGAATATCTGCAGATGCACTGTCCTCCCCTGTTCAAAGTCGGATCTACGTAAGTGCCTGTCTTGTACTATTTGAATGGTGTGTGTGCTCAATATATTTTGTTATGCCTGCATGTGAAAGGGGAAAATTTGTCTTGCTTAGGATTGACAGCCCCGAGTGGAAAGATTTTCTATCGAAACCCGGCCTCAAGTACGTGCTGCGCATTCTGGCGGGATTGTGTCAGGCTCACGAACCGACTCAGGTAAAACGTTATACCGCAAAGAAAGACTTGTATAAACGAGCTTTGCGTGTCGGTTGTCCATATGTACGTAGAGTACATCTGTACGTGCAAACGTCCCCTTGCGTATGTACGTATACACTGGAATTTTGTTTTCAGTTGTTGGTGAGTGAGAATTGCATACCGATTGTGCATCGTCTGGAGCAGATATCCACCGAAGAAAGACTCGGTTCACTGGCGGAGAATCTGATGGAAGCGCTCCGACAAAATCCTACTGTCGCCCGCAAGGTACAGTATATTATACATTTGTACATGCGTACCTGCTCCCCTTGTTTTATTCCTGCTGGTGTCTAGTATGCCCTTTTCGTGCACATTGGCTGCTTAT
Source organism: Epsilonema sp. ZAB3_2 (assembly GCA_030247985.1). Lineage (NCBI taxonomy): Eukaryota > Metazoa > Nematoda > Chromadorea > Desmodorida > Epsilonematidae > Epsilonema > Epsilonema sp. ZAB3_2. The sequence continues at coordinate 5,940 of JASAMW010002412.1, read as the reverse complement.
ACGTTTTAGATTGAGGAAGTACGCAAGGAGACGAAGCAGAGTAAGAAGAAGATGGCGATGGAAATGCGACGAAAACAGCTGGAAGAAATGGGCATGACAGTAAGAGAAGGCCACATTGCCTATGCGCGAGGGGGGGGGGGGGGGGGACGTTGGTAACCGACGAAAAGGTGAAGCGCAAAACACGCCAACGTCAGGGCACCTGTATTGAATATTGAAGCACAATTGCACGTCTTCCCCTTATCATCATATACAGGCACGCAGCGCAAGTAGTGCATTTTGAAGGACAGGAGATTCTCACGAAATGAGTTGCCTACATTACAACTTGAGCGCATATGTTATGTTTGTGTGGCTTGAGGTGGGCTCGAAGGGTCAGGTGCGGGTGTCGAAGCAGCTGAAGAAGGCGGCTGTGGCGGGGGGTGGGGCGGGGGCGGAGGAGGAGTTTGTGGCGGAGGAGGAGCCGGGGCTGGTGTGCTCCATCTGTCGCGAAGGCTACCGCTGTCAGCCCAGCAAGGTCCTCGGCGTCTACACCTTCACCAAGCGCGTCAACGCCGAGGAGTTCGAGGCGCCCAGTCGACGACGCACGCCCGCCTACACCACCGTCACCCACTTCAACGTCGTTCACGTCGACTGTCACGCCGCCGCCGTCAGGTACGTTACGTACCGTCGCGGATTTTTGCTGCTAAACACATACGAATGTTGCACATTTTTGGTTACACGTACATATACAAACCCTACCCCTATGTACGTAAGTGGCTTTTGAGCCTTTGTGGTGGCGCATACATATTAGGTACATACGGTACATATAGACCTACACATTGCACGTTAGATGAGAGAGCCTGCTGCGGTTCTCTTGCAGGAGTGCGCGAGGAAGGGAAGAATGGGAAAGCGCCCTGTTGCACAATGCCAATACGCGATGCAACGGTCTTCTGCCGCTCTGGGGTCCGAAAGTCCCGGAGTCCAACTTTGCCAACTGTCTAGCGAGGTATGTACAACACACGCCCCATTCTGCTGCATATTACGGCCTCACACGAACATGTACTGTATGTTGCTTGCTCAGGCACAATCTGTACATCCAAGAGCTGACGGGGTTCGGCGACATCACGGTGTGCATGGGGGTGCAGGATCTGAAGTTGCTGCTGCTGCGACTGGCGGAAGGCAGATCCTTCTCGGACGAGACGGGCGGCGGCGGGCGGGAGTCGAACTGCCAGCTCATCCCCGCCCTCGGCCTCCTACCACTCTACCAACTCAACAGCACGAAGACGGCCGGCAAGGAGGAGCAGCTCCTCCGCACCACCCTCATACAAGCTCCGCCCTCCGAATGGATAGCTTCCAGCTACCTGGTAAGCCACGCACCACCCTCACTAGTGCGCTGCACACGTGGTGAAGTAAACTGTCGGTGAGTTTGATTGACCGTTCGAGTTTTATTTTGACCGTAGAGCATTCTCAATTGCTCCCTTGCGCGAAATTTTTCTCACCTATTCACACGTGGTGAGTTTCAAACTTCTGGTGAATTCACCCGCCTCCCTATGCTTCAACACTTACTTATCGGGAATTCACCGTGAGTTTACTCACCACGTGTGTGGCGCACTAGTGGCTCGCAGTTTATAATGGTCAGTATGGTATCGTTTGTACAGTTTAGGGTGGTTTGGTAGGTAGGCTACAATGACTGGGCGCTGTTTAGTAGTAATAAGGAGGAAGGCAAACGCGAAACCAAGGAGGCTGTGATAGTGGCCGTATGACGGTAGCAATGGGGAATCTGCTGTTTTAGGCGGAGGGTCCGTTGTATTTGGGTGTGTTGGCGACTCTGGTCTTACCCCGTGCTCAATGGGAAGAGAGTAAGGTGAAGATACTGAGGCGATTGCTTGTCTTGGCTCACGCAAGGAAAGTAGCGCCCGGCGGAGCTTCTGACAGGTAAAGACTGGAGACACTTTCATCAGACGTACGGTAGTAGTAATGATGAAGGAAGATAAGATAAGTAGTACGCTAGACGTATGGCATGGTGTATGCGTTGAAGATTGGGGGTGTGTTGGGTGGTTTTTTTGTTTGTTTTTTTTGGGGTTGTTGGGGGGTGTGGAGTTTGGGTGGGTGGTGTGGGGGTGTGTTGGGGTTTGGTTGGTTGTGTGTGGGTGTTTGGGTGGTGTTGGTGGGGGTTTGTTGCGCGCGGTTTTGTGTTGTTTGTGTTTGTTTTTTGTTTTGTAGTTTTTTTTTTCGCTGGTGTTTTTTGGTGTTTGCTTTTTTGTGTGTTGCGTGTTTTGGCTTTTTTTTGTTGTCCCCTGCGTGGTTGTTTTTTTGTTTCTTGCTTTTTGTGTTTTTTTTTTTTCTGTTGTTTTGCGTTTTTTGTTGGTGTGAGGGTTGGGTGGGGGGGTGTGTTGTTTTTGTTTGCGGGCGTGTTTTGTGGGGCTTTTTTGGTGGTTTTTTTGTGTTCTGTTGTCGTTGTTTTTGGCGTTGTGTTGTTGGGGGGTTTGGTTGTTCTGTTTGGGTGTTTTGTTTTTTTTAGGTGTATGGGTTCAGCTGGGGTGGTTCGTGTGCCTGACATAGCCCTCTTTTTTGCGCAGTGTGGGCTTGGGGCTGCGGTGTTGTGTGATGGTAAGTGGTCTTTAGTGGTTGTAATATTTTTCCTTCGATCTTGGGTAGGGGTTTGAGGTGATTTTGAGTTCGTGCCTTTGAATTTGTATAGGTAGGCTCTTACGCTGTGTCTTGTTTGAGGATGTGGGAGAGTGCGTCTGCAGATATTCGGGGGGTTCCTTGGACGATTCCGGGGCGTTGATACGCGCTTTCAGTTGCGCACCCTTCTCAGACGTCTGAATACCTTGCGTCAAAAACAGAAAGCCTCCATGACTGCCGGCGCTCGGTACCGGATCGTATCAACCTGGACTAAAACCGCGGGGGGTGTCTGCTTGGTGGCTTCGCGTTCTTTTGTGGTGTCCGCTAACAGCAACTAAAATTAGTGGATACGGTCTCGAGTGCTGGAAACATGTAGGTATGTACGTACTTGTTGAAGTCGATGTAGGGACGGTAATAGTCAACCAGCGCCGACATTTTGTTCTGACTGCCCAGGGTAGATTCGGGAGGATACGCATCAGTTTCTCCTTGAGACTCGCACTGAAGTTGCTATTGCTGGAGACGGAGAGAAGCCAGGCCACTTGCTCGTCGCTCGCACCCCAAACCCTACAGTCAACCACCAGCGTCTTACTCAATATTCATGCACGCACACTGCCATATGCGTTCCTCAGTACGTACCTGGAACTCTTCCTTGGACAGGGAGCTGGACTCATTCAGGATGACTTGCAGCAAATCCACAACGGATTCCGCCATTCGCCCAATCTTCCGCCGACAAAATCTAAACTCCAGGCAGTATCACGCATCTAATACATCAAGAACGTACAAATAAGTAAGAGCACATTACGCAAGAGGTTTCCAACTAACTACAATGGCCGCTTTACCAGTTCCAGAGCGCCGAGTAAGGGTGGGGACTGCGCGTAGCTGCGTCTGCGTCAATTTGGCTCGATTGGCTCGGACTTTGACGCAGAAGCCGAGGAGCTTCAACAGCACCGTCATCAGCGCCCGACCCCAATTGAGATTCTTGACGCAGGCCAGTCTCTCCACTATAGCCTCCAGTCCAGCGCACTCCCCCATCGGCACAGCCATCCGATACTCGTACTCCTCGTCCACTTCCTCCTCTGCAAACAAAAAGTACATACGGGGTAATTCCGGCCTCCCTCGCATGCTTCAGCTTCCATTAGCAAACGCAGGCGGCAGGGCGAACCGAGGAAACCGTGCAACCCAGCCCTAATTAGCCCCTGACCCGAATTATCCCCACTACTATATATTCTCAGGAGCTAGTACAAACATACGTTTTTTCGTATCCAAATTCTCCACAAACTCTTCTGTGGCGTCGCCGAGTAGACAGCTCATGCGATAAATGATCAGCATGGCTTCTCCGTTCCTGGCAGGCTGCCAAAGCTTCTTGTATACTTGCGCCACCGGCAGATCCAAAGAAACGATCTTGTTATTCACCAGCAACTAAACACACAAACATACTCACGTTCGGCAAATAGATACAAGCCTGCTTTACACTTTCCTTCTCTTCTTCCATCTCGCCTCGATGGCTCGTGGTGTAAACGTACCTCCATTCCTGTGTCATCCTCCAGCAGGGCGATCTGATTCCCAGTCGCGGCAGATTCTGTTCTTGATATCGCGCATTAACGTGCCCATGCCGGCATCTCGCGTACTGTACGGGTTGCCCATAATTCGTCCTTGCAGGAAATCTTCCTTTGCCGCGTCCTTTTCGATTTTGATGGAGAATTATCCAATTTCTTTCTCTTCCTACAAACGACGCAGTACAAGGGTTCTGGGCATTGCACCTCCTTTACAAAAGAAGCTGCACATGGAACGCTACATACTGCAACTTACCGGCTGAACGATGGGGAAGAGTCTTTCGAAGATGAACACGGGCGTTCGCATATCCTGTCGCGGACACTTGCGCAGCGTCTCCATACAGGCCATCATCACATCCCTCGTCTCCGCTTCTGCGCCTACAAATGCATGCGTCACACATAGTATACCACCATTGCCCATCGTAGCTCAATAGGTTCCATTCCTACCAGAAGTCAGCTCCTCCAGTAGAGCAAGCAGCTTGTTCTGCGCGTCCTGAATCAACTTCGTCCGTTGCACCACCAGACGACGAAGGGCCAGGTAGCCGTGTAGTACGCCACTCAGCAACTGGCCTTTCCATCGACGCCAGATACAAGGCACGGCCAGGAATTCACTCAGCAAATCTACGGGGGAAAATCAATCACGATACAAATCTGTTCTGTAGATAAAATATATATCTGCGAAGAGAGGCAGGTGAGAGACACTAAACGACAATAACTTTCTTCTACCTGCGAACACGTTGATGGAATATCCCAGCGTAAGATTGGACCCCATCGCCTCTCGTTCAGCATTGCCCAGCTTCTCCACCTCCTACAGTAAGAAAAACACCGACTACACAACTGCACTGCCCACGTAGCCTATAAAGTATATGATTATGCTACATATGTACATACCTGCGTCAATAGTTTCCCCAAATGTGGTACGAATCCGCGCAAGGCCAAAAGAATCTTCCAGTGCTCGTCCTTGATCAGATAAGAGAATAGGTGCCAGAACTCGCTGCCTCGCTCTCCCAAATTGCTCAGTCTATCCACGTACCTATACAGTCACAAACGCACCTTACGTATACGTACATAAACATATGATTGGTAATGGTTCTGACTAAAGAATCGGATGCTGTGTCTAGGCTACGGAGCAGGGACGGACGTCCTCGAACTCCAACGACCTCTCGATTTTGGCACAGCCCGGAGGGGAATATTCCACCCATTTCTAGGTACGGCGCTTACTTGACCATCAAGCCGAGTATGGCGGCGTGTCGAGCGGGCGAGGTGGCGGCCAACTGCTTGAAGATGGTGATGGTGGCAGGCGCCAACGGTGGACGGAGCCGGGAGCGAACAGCGCGCCGCCCACCCAGCTCGCCTCCTCCAACACGCCCTTCTTGCCCGCCACGGAGCGCCAAAGACGCCAGTACTTCCGCATCAGACGACAACGCTCGTCGCCCTTCTCCGCCTCCTCCTCCGCCTTCTCGCGCAAAGTTCGCTCGCCCAGCAGCCAGGATTCCAGATCGGCTATTCGTAGGGCTCGAGGAGGCGTATCCATCGATGTTTCGCGCCAGCCTCTTGCTGCTGCAGGCGACGGTTCTTCCGCAGTGTTAGGAAGGCGCGGTGGTTCCTTCTTCGCCTGTTTCCCCTGAAGAAATATCTCCAACTAGAGAGCTACGCACGTGGCCAGTAAAAGTCAAGGTAAACTCATGATGAGTGTAAACTTCCGTTTTTGCCCTTATGGCCTCAGCCGTAATGACTAATATGGTGGGTTGTCTTAATCATTGGAAGATAGGGATCATACGTC
>JASAMW010002411.1:0-47743 GCA_030247985.1 Epsilonema sp. ZAB3_2 | reverse complement strand
TTTGTTGTTGATTTTGCATACGTGTTTGACCTCGCTTGTTGCGGTGCACTCTGTTTTCGTGACTACTCTTGTCTGTTTTCTCAGTCTTTTGTTTTACCGCTTCTTGCGTACAGTAGTGTTTCATCATAAACTTTTCTACCAAGAGCAGAGCGTCACAGTATACATAATGCAAAACATAGGGTACTGTGGGGTGATCCCGGCCACAGGGGGGGGGGGCATACCCCCCGCCCCCCTCCCTCTTCTCCCCCCGCAGCGAACGGTGAACCATATAGCTGTTTTGAAAGAGGAGAGTTCAAGAAATCGATTGATATAATATTTGTATCAGTCAATCCATTGCATGCTGAGATATTATGCAGCCTGCCCTGAAACTTAGGTGGCCGGATTTTCCCATGGCCGGGTTTACCCCTAGTACCCTACCAGAACAATATTTTTGCTAAATATCGAACCCAGTACGTACTGTGTGAGTAGCCTCGTTTGAGGATATCCTACTTTTTGAATGGTTTTCTCGAAGGTATACATAATGCAAAACATAGGTTACTGTGGGGTAAACCCGGACATAGGGTATACCCGGCCACCTAAGCCCATTTGAACTTGCTGCTGCAGCAAGTGATGAACCTAACAGCTGTTTTGAAAGAGGAGATTTCAAGGAAACGATTGATATAATATTTGTCTCAAATGGTCCATTGGTAGCTGAGATAATATCCATTGGTAGCCCTGAAACTTAGGTGGCCGGATTTTCCCATGGCCTGGTTACCCCACAGTACGCTACCTGAACAATCCTTTTGTCAAATCTTACCGGGGGTTCGAACCCGGTACGTACTGTGTGAGAAGCCTTGTTTGAGGATATCCTACTTTTGGGGTAGTATATCCTTCAAAATGGTGCCTTTGTTGTGAAGGGTATTTAGTCATACTGGTAGTTTACTTTGAACTGGTAGTTTTTGGTAAAGTTAGCATTTTATTGGGTATTCCTGGTCCTGGTTGCGCATTTTTGGTGCCCTATGTTTTTAGTGGGTATTACAGTGTGTCTGTGTCATGAGCTTGAAGGCTGCCAGTTTTGTCAGGTTTATTCATTTCATCTCATGGACTTGTTGAACAACTAATGCAGCCATTTCAAAGTTAAAATTTGATCTGTTACTGTTGAATTTGGTCTGTTCATTCATAAGTATGCTTTGAATATGCGCGCGGTAAGTAGTTCAAGTTCGGGTGCAACTGAGATGTTCATTGGAGACAGGTGGCACGTGTTTGCAATTGCTTTGATTATGTAAATTTGCCTTTGTTGATACGTATGTAGGTTGTACGTATGAACCTTTGCCTGTGCCTTTGTTGATACATATGTATGTAGGTTGTATTTACGTATGTAATTGGCCTTTATACATATATGTAGGTAGCAAGTCATATGTTCGTATGTAAGCCACTTGTCAAATTTGCCTGGTTCTGTTAGCTTTCCGGTTTTGATCATGTTTCCGGTTACATACATGTTGAACGAGTTTAGTTCGAGTTCAGTACCTACACATACATACATAGTACGTTTCGTACGTACATACCTGTTGAACGAGTTTAGTTAGTACAGGTAATATGTGAACAAGTTTGAATTTGCCACCATGGCGAATCGCAAGATATTTTACATTATCTTATTACATTATTACTTCAAAAAAATATCCTTACTGTTATCTTACAAAAAGCCAGGTCCCCCGAATTATCCAACTTTTTCGCCAAGTTGTCAGATACGCAAAAAAAATCTGAAATCCCCAATTTGTAAGATGGTTTTTTTCAGGATAAAACGTCCAAATAGTTTATCCTATGAATAAGCATAAATATCTCTCGAAATGCCATTTTTTGTAAGAAATCCTTTAATATTTGTAAGATGTGAAGATCCAAAATGTAGGATATCTAAAATGATCGATAAAATTTTGTAAGATTTCGTAAAATCTTATAAATTTTGAAAAAAATCTTATAAAAATTTTTCTTGGCAAATTGTATGCGGCGTTTCGAAACAAGTCAGAACTTTTTGCTTCACAAGTCAAAGATCCTACATTAGTTTTGATCAAAAACGAAATACGAGTTTGAGGATACACGTTGTAGGACGATCTAACTTTTTTTCAAAATCCTACAACCCAAAATTTTCCCTCCTAAAGGGTTATAGCAAAGCATAAAGCAAGCACTCTTGTAAGATTATGTACGTATGCAGAGGTTTTTCTGGGAAACGGTTATTTGGTTGCGGGTTTTTCGTTGCGGACATTTCGTTGCGGTCGTCGTCTGGTCATTTCGTAACGAGAACTTTCGTTGCCGGTATTTTTGTTGCAGGTCATTTCGTTGCCGACCTTGATTTGGTCAGTTGGTAACGAGAAACTTTCCGTTGCCATACACTTCGTTGTAGGCTAGGCTTAGGCTTAGGCTTAGGTAAATCTCGCAACGAAAATGACCAGCAATGAAAGTTCTCACGACCAAGTGACCAATTTTTTGACTGGCAACGAACTGACCCGCAACGAAATGACCGGCAACGAAAGTTCTCGTTACGAAATGACCAGACGACGACCGCAACGAAATGTCCGCAACGAAAACACCGCAACGAAGTACCCGCAACGAATGTTCTCGTTACGAAGTGACCGCGGCAACGAAATGTCCGCAACGAAACGTCCGCAACCAAAAAACCTGCAACGAAGTGACCGTAAACCTAGGTTCTCTTTGAATGGCGCAGCAGGGTAACAAAGCGAATTTTCATCGGTTCAGGCTCCAAAGCAATTGTCCAACAAATCATCCAACTTGCGGAAAGCAGCAACAAGAGCATCAAGGCTTTTCTTGTTCTTCTTTAAGCAACTGAATGCAATAAACCTGACATGTATATTTAATTGTGATTAGAATATGCTATTTTTCATACATCTGGAAAAACTATTCCTCTCGAAACATAAAGAGGCTTACGCTGCCATAGTTGCGCAGGCTTGGGTTGATGGAATCTCGTCGACACATTGCAAAAACCCCTTCATGTTGGTGCTGAAACACTTCTTGAAATACAGCGCAGAGGCTTCTTTATTTTTCGGAACGAGACTCTGTAAGCCCGATGGGAGGTGCGGCTTAAGCAGCAGCCCAATTGGGAAGGTTGTGCGCTAAAAGGCCAAAACGGCACTAGGGTACGTACGTACCGTATATGAGAAGGTCCACGAAAGGGCGGGGCAAGGCTGAAAACGGCTGATCTCCGATTTCGATGATACCTAGCTCATTCGAAAGCTCCGACACTTCTGCGCTTAATCATTAGGCTTCTGCGCTTAATCATATGGCCGCTTGAAGATTAGTGACACTTTTAACCACTGAATTTTTGCACATTTCTCGAGATGAACGGCTAAAAAGAACGACATCATATTTTCTCAATGGCTCAATTACGGTAGGGGATAAAAACTTTATTCGAAAAGCGTATCATCCTGCAAAGGATGGGGAGTTGAATAAAAAAGCCGCAAGCAAATATCCCTAACTGTTTGCCGAGATATGGCCGTTTAAATGTTCGAAAATTCAGTGGTAAAAGAAAAAGTGTCATTAATTTTTGAGCGGCAGTATCTCGCTATGGTACCTAAAGTGTCGGAATTGTCGCATTTTACATAACTTTTTGACGATTTCGAACGAGCTTGGAATCATCAAAATCGGAGATGAGCCTGTTTTAGGCCCCCATACTGAGCTGCCCCGCTCGCTCTTTCATGGGCCATCTCTTATATAACGGGTGTTTACTATGATATGCCACCTCGAAAATGCTCAGAAATTTCGACCAAAATTTTTCTAAAAGAATCTTTACTAGCAGGGCTGATGTCTGTCTGTCTGTCTGTCTGTATGTGATGCTGTACACTCGCTCAGTTTTGCAGCTAATGTCGGCTAATGGCTCATTCGAGAGCTTATGACTCCAAGGCCCGCCAGAAGTCCTTCAATTTTTGATCTGATCAGCCGATAACCAGTAATCGATCGATGATCGATATTTCAGTACTAAAAGTGAGCAGATTCAGTAGTTTTGCAGCTCATTCAGTCAGTTTTGTAGCTACAATCTTCGGCGATGGCTCTTTCGAGAGCATATGATCCTGAGGTCGCAAGAAAGGTCTTTGATTTTTGATCTGATCAGCCGATAACCAATAATCGATCGATAATCGATATTTCAGTACTAAAGGCGCGCAGTAACCAAACGACACAGGTTTTCCCGCGAGTGTTTGCAAACGGTCACGCCCAAAAATGCACATGAGACTGACTAATGGCGCAGACGTCCGTCACGTCCGTCCGTCCGTCCGTCATATCCGTCAAATCCGTAAAACGTATCTAGGAGTACGTGGCACAACGCAAACAACCGTGTACTCCTAGATACGTTTTACGGATTTGACGGATATGACGGATGGATGGACGGACATGACGGACGTCTGGTGAACGCGCCATAAAACGCGAGATGTGCAAAAGGTTACCAGATCTAAAAAGGGGTTGCCAGGTTGCTACATGAGCAAAAGGGGTGCCGGACCTGCAATAGGATTGACATACTGTGGGGTAAACCCGGACACGGGGTAAACCCGGACACCTAAGCTTTTCTGAACTTGCCGCTTCAGAAAATGATGAACATAGCTCATATGAAAGAGCAGAGTTCAACGAATCGATCGGTATAATACTTGTCTCAATCGGTCTTATGGTTGCTGAGATATACTTACTAGGAGTCCGAGTTTACCCACAATACCCTAAGTGCTGGAGAACAGAGATGGGCACTTCGAAAAATAGGACCCGTAAAATCCGTGCATTAGTACAGAAGTTATGAGCACTTTTGAGGTGACATATTAGCCTGTAGGACACCAATGTTTGTTGTACTGTATCTTTTTAGTGTCTACAACAATGTGATGTATTGTACATACACTTGTATCATTTTCTTCCTCTCTGAGCCACATTCGCTTTACCTCGCACGATTCGACCAATTTTGCCGCCTCTTTAAATTCCTCTTCCAACTTCCCTATTTCTGCTTCTATAACTTTCTCGCACTTTTCCAAAATTGGTTGCTCATCAAGCTGGGTCAAACAAGCCACATGGCCCATCAAAAAGGCCAGAACACAAACCACACCGGGCTGACAAAATTCTTTATCCGCTTTTTGAAGAAAAATCTATGCATAAAGCCAAAGCAAATCAAACAGTGAAACGTAGTAATCAAATAGCTAGTACGCATGTTATCTGTGGGGCAAATTGTAAAATTTTTGGCTCCCTATGCCAGCTAGCTAGTATTGGCTTCGTGTTTCATGCCCTACTTTACAAAACCAAGATTCTTCCTATCCTTACATACGCCCTTCCTGTGGCCTGTCCCACCACGTATGTCCATTGGCGGAAGTTGGAACGCGTTTATCTGTTCGCAGCCAGATTGGTTACGAACGACTACCAGTCAGAGTATACGGCGCTATTGAGTCGACAGGGTTGGAAACCTCTAGCCCAGATGTGCTTTGAGCGACAGATGATGACGCTGTTCAAATATCGGTTGGGTACCCGCTTCCTTCCCCAAAACACCCTTCTACCTGCCCCTCAACCCGTTCGCGCTGCTTTGAGGATAAACTGCCGGGGTGAGCAGCATGCCATGCAGCTGCAGGTTGGTGATGGCCGCGGCTTCCCCTTTCATCTGGCAGTTAGAACATGGAACCGACTCCCGCCCGCAGTCCTAGAGCTACGGTATCCTTTTGTAAATTTCGCGCAAGCATTGCAGGCTCTAGCGATGTCTTTCACAATCTCGAGCGGTGGAACGCGACCTTGGTGGCATCTGCTATTGGTGAACCGCGTATCTACCTGCTTGGAGGAGTGTATCGTGATTTGTGAAAGTGTCCCCCTCGCTCCCCGCCCCTGCGCCCTCCTACCTTTTGACCTATGGCACGTCTCTGGCTTACGTTTCATCGGATATCCCTTTGGAATCTACTACTCGCAGTTTCACGTACTGTATCAATTTTACTGTATGTTGTTGCAATTTCTTATTTTATACCTGATTTAGGAACATACTGTACACATACATTACCGTATCTGTTACTATTGTACAATGTACACTATGTAAAGCGCCGATATACATGTATCATAAGGATGGTGGTCCTCATGCTAACCACTACGTGGTATAGGATAACGCCTGTGACCGTATGTTGTGCGCGCACATGCGATCATAAAGAGCTGCTGCTGCATGCTACGGCCGTTTTGGTCCCAATCGGGGGCCCGGGGTCCACTATCGAGGGGGGAGGGGGGGCCTCTATAATATGCATGCAATGATGCAAAAGTACAGATGTCGGCTTTGTTTTCGATTTTTTTCTTTCTTTTTAGAGACGGGGACCCCCGATCGGGAGCCCTTAATATTTCTATTTTACGTCGATCTACCCCGGGCCCTCGAATGGGACCAAAACGGCCGTAGCATGGAACACGAAGCCAATACTAAAATATAGTCTCTCTTCCCTTATGTCTTGCTCTTAGACATCAAAGTGAAAACATGAAAGTGCCAAAAATTCAAAAGTGTCATTGCTTTTTTCGTTTTTCTTTGTCTATTTCGTACTAAAATAGTAGGTATGTAGGTACCTTTCTGAGAACGTGCTGCTCTTTGATGCATTTCATATGCATTTGCGTTTCAGCTACGCAGTCCATAGTTGAAGCTGAGCACTCCCAAGTTCCGAAGACGACGAGTAGAACGGTCGAGGCAAGAAAAAGTTTCATGGTCGTTGAGATATCGTTTAGTTTGAAGTCAGATGCGCTACGAGAGACGGCTTCAGCAGTCTTTCTTTGGCTGGGATACAGTAGAAAGAAATCGCTGTCACAAAGGGGTTGCCTGCCTTAAATAGGTGGGTGCCGCTGCCACTCGGAACAAACGGGAAATAAAGTATATTGGGGAATTACTAATTTCGGTTTGAAGTAACTTTCCTGCCCTTGTGACACAAACACAAAGTGTTTTCTAACAAAAAAGTAAAACTTCAAAGAATGCAGCATTGCAGCCTAGCAAGCAAAAGTGATTGCAGACATCGATAAGGCACGGCTATTTGCTCTGATATAGGACACACCGATAATAGCCTATAGCAGGAAATAAGATATAAAGTTCTGATAAAGCGCCCATGTTCTACAAAAGTCAGACCGATGTAAATAATACAATAGGTATTTTGGATGGACACTTCAGATTTCGATCATCAAGCATTGGTAAGGCAGAGAAACGAAAAGAGAATCAGGCATTTCAAAGCAGCTTTCATGTAAGTACATACATTACATAGGTAGGTGCACTGTTTTCTTTCTTTGCAGTTGCCTTTCCTTCTGATCTATGCGCATGTACGTAACATGCACCGCACAGTACAGTATCTCATCATGTCTTGCAAAAGTGAACAACATGAGCAATCATCAAGCATCTACCCCGTGAAGCCCGTCCCTGAGTACAGTACTGCTGCTGAGCTGAGCACTGCTCAGAAGCATGCCCTCAGCATCAAACTGCTTCTGCGAGAAAGCCCAAAGAAACACCAACTTTGTGGTCCCTGAAATTTGACACGACGTTAGCTTCGAGTTAGCTTCTTTCGTAGCCAACCAGCAAGCTCGCCTTTTGGTCACGCCCTTTTGGTCGAAAACTTATTGCGTGCCTATGTAGTGAAGGGAGGCGCGTTATAATTATGCGTTTATTGAAGGCAGCAGGCTTGGTAAACAAGTCCGATCTTCTCCCTTTTGTCTGCTAATCCCTCCTAGCGGGCCGCACCTAGGAACTCACTATACATTACATACGTAGACTATAAGGGTTTTTTAGATGAGTTTTTAGCGGCCGACCGGACGGACCAAAACATAAGTGGTCCGGACCAAACGTCCGGTCCGAAAAAGTCCGGACCGCCGGCCCATTTTGGATCAACTAAAACGCACTAATCCTTCGGCCGGCCGGCGGTCCGGCTCTTTTTGCTCAACTAAAAAACCCTTTATAGGGAAGCATTACTTGGCTGTGGGCCAGGTCAAGCCGTCTCAACCTATACTTTCTCTCTCTGCTCAGGGCTGCTGGTCTTTGGTCACCCAATAGCTGGCCGTCGCTATTAAACCCCTCCCACTCAGCTGCTTTTATCCCGCCGCAGCTCTAAAGTACAAATTATAATTCTGGGACCCATGCATTATTTATCTCGAGAACTACGCGACGTAGAGCAAAGCGGTCAAAACTTCCACGGATAACTTTAGCTCGCCTCTCCAATAGAAAAACCGTTTGATTCTATCTGCTCTCAGTGTCGAGATCTCGCCGATTTCCTTCAGTACTAAAATCGGCAAATTGGGCGTGGACCATTGGGCAATTCTAAACCACGCAAACGCCCGAAAAATCAAAAGTGGTAGAAATATGCATACATGATGAAAACGATAAAAATGGGCATCGGGCGTACAGGGTCGTGGGGTGTCGTGGTTTGCGTGGTTTAGCGTCTGCCAAATGGTGACACGATTTCAGTGCTGAAGGAAATCGGCGAGATCTCGACACTGAGAGCAGATAGAATCAAACGGTTTTTTATTGGAGAGGCGAGCTAAAGTTATCCGTGGAATTTTTGACCGCTTTGCTCTACGTCGCGTAGTTCTCGAGATAAATAATGCATGGGTCCCAGAATTATAATTTGTAGTTTAGTTGGGGTTTCTCTGAGTTTCTCCAGCCTCTCCGTTTTCAAGTTCCAATACGCAATTTCATGCAACAGACAGTTAGTCGTCGATGTCAGACAATCCATCCAATCAATATTACTGTAAACGGAGATATTTCCGGATGGTTTTTCGGACTGAAGGCGTTTCAAATATTTCGGGCAGTATTAGTGACTACGGCTTGTTTTTATGCTTTGTTTTGTCATAGAAAGCCGTACCGAAAAATTTTCGAAAAGGATGCCTTATCCGAACTGCACCTTGAAGTTTCTATCCGAAAAATTCCCCGTTTGCAGTAATCATATCAGACGCGCATCCTGTTCACCAAGCAAGACCGACGAGCACGACATGATGATGAGTAGTAATTGGCCAATCTAATGTCGGCTAGTTTTACCAAAATCATGATCTTGTGCAGAAATATTCTTCAGCAAAAAAACATACTGAAACATACAGTAGATCGTAGGCCAAACACTTTTTGTCAACAGTTCAGCAGGCAGCATTTTATGGTATCTTATTGTTTCGTTCTTTCCTTCTTCAACCCAAACCGTGATCTTCAAAAAAGCCTTGTGGAGTCTCCTCCTAAAACAAACGAAGCCACATTTAGGCTTTATATTTATTGCTTGGTACCTGTTGTTATAGTCAAATGGTCAAGGCGCTCGCCTGGAACGCGAGAGGTTCAGGGTTCGATTCCCTGGCACATCTGACATCTGGCTAATTTTCCTTCTCGATTCGCTATCTGCACGCAAAATGCACGCACTAAAGCTTACTCCCTTGAGAAGATATGCCTTCATACCTAATTTGTGTAAAAGAAATCCACGTTTTGAAAACATTCAAAAAGGCTTCATCCTGTTTTTGCACATAAATCATATGTGTGCGTGGGCATATCTTTTCAATAACAGTTCCCCACGCGCCCACACCCACGATATGCTCACGCCAGTAATTTGCAGTAGATAGATAGCTAAGTAGGGTACTGTGGGGAAAACCCGGACACCTAGTATATCTCTGCAACCATAAGACCGATTGAGACAAGATAGTCTACCAATCAATTCCTTGAACTCTCCTCTTTCAAATGAGCTACCAGGTTCATCATTTGCTGAAGCGGCAAGTTCAGAAAAGCTTATTAGGTGTCCAGGTTTACCCCGTGTCCGGTTTACCCCACAGCACCCTGCAATTTGTTTGACCCGAAACTTCTACACCTCTACCAGCTCTACTAGATGAGATTCGCTTCAGTGTTGGGCTAAGAATGAAAATATAACCTATAATTAGCCCGCATTGCCCTACCTCTTGTAATAAATCTTGAGCAGCGATGGCTTTCAACACCTGCTTCTTGCTGGTTTCTTGCACCTCTCCTGCCAACATGAATTCATCCAGAATGAAATAGGCCTTCTCGAAGTTAAAAATGATGTCCAGTTCACAGACCTAGAAAAGGACACTTATAAGCAGGAACATATAATGTTCATCGAAAGAATACGCAGTAATGGGTGAGATCATATTTAGCAAATGGAAACGGTAATTGGGCGGTTTATTGCCAAACTTGTTCATTTTTTGCACATCTAATTAACTTTTTAGCCAAATAGTCGCTACTTGGCTAAAAGGTAAATAAATCATGCATTATACAAGTTTTGCAAGAAAACGCGGCTACGAACGACATGTTTCATTGTGTAAATGCGACCCCATCAATTTGCTGGGGAACGCATAAGATATCGACGTCATAAAGACAAGATAGAAGAAAAAACCAAACTTACGCTGCCAAAATATTTGTCCAGCAACTCCACGTATCGGTGAATCACTTCCAAGTACAGCAGCTCATTATCAGTATCCTCTATTGCGCAGCAAAAATACAGACTTGCATACCTGAACAACAAAATAACACCTTATTCACAAAGGAGGGAACAGCGTACGCCCGACGTATCGCGCCTCCGATGTGAATTAACCATCATCAAACGGGACAACTTCCTGAAGGATCAAGAATGCATATAAGATTTTGATCAAGCGAGAAATGGGAATAAAAATCAAAATCCTTTATTATGCATTCTTGATAAGAAGTAAACTGTACTTAAAAAAGCAAATTTCGCTCCCTTCATACCTTTTGTACACAATTTTCAGATCCTTGTATTCAAGAAATGCGCTCATTTTCGGCTTTCTCGCCAGAATTTGAGTGATCAGCTCCCGTGTGATTTTCTTCTTCGTTTTCTCCGGATATGACTGATACCATTTCTGCAGTCTTAGCTTTCCCTGACGGGAAAACAAAAGGATAAATTGCATCATTTTGACCAGAGAAGGCTTGAAAACGCCTGAAAAAAAGAAACAAGCGAATAGTAACATGAAAGAGCTATTTTTAATTGTACTGCACTGCTGCTGAATGAAAAAAGAATGAATGAATGAATATGAATGAATAAAAATAAAAATAAATAATAAAAAAATAATTTCCCGATTTTTATGTTTTGTTTATGCAAATTATTTTGTGAATTTTGTAATAAATGCAGCTCAAAAGTGGGTAATAACTAATACGCAACAAAACAACCAACAACCAAAACACCCAAATCGCACCCAAAGTGGACTTCTTGAAAATAGGATCTGCCTAAATGGCGCATACAAACAAAGTGGCGCAACAGACATTGTCGAAGCAACAAATGGGCAGGGTAGCAGGAAAATATTTGAGCCAACGCTTGCAATAGGGTAGTGGGGGTAATTTGGGATATCTGCCGTGTCCATGCAAGAGGACCCAGGGAGCTGGGTTGTGCATGGTATTATCTATTTTGCACAGGCACACAGACAGAGTGTTAGGCTAAGGCTGAGGCTGAGGCCTACCCCTCTGCATCCAATACCTAAGCCCTAAGCCTCAGCCTCTGCATCCAATACCTAAGCCCTAAGCCAAAGCCTCAGCCTGAGGTGAAGTCTGCCCAAGCGCCTGCACAAAACATTTATTACCATTTACCACCGAGCTCTCAGTGTCTAGTAAGTTCAACACCTAAAATTGCATCCATATTTTCCGTGCGAATTCGTGCTATTTTGTTTGAACGCCTATGACATTGGAAGTTTTCCATTTTTTCAGTCACTCTAGAGTCTAGACTACACTGCTGCATGTTCTGGACCAACTGTCCCCACGCTACCCCACAATTTCAATAAGGGTATATTGATTGATCATGGTTCTTCACACTCGCAACTAGTGTGTCATTTAGGCGGAGCCATTTTTTAGGAAGTCCACGTTGGTTGTTTTGGTTGTTGGTTGTTTTGGTTGCGTATTAGTGCCAAAAGTGGGAATAAGTACCGTATTTACCTGTGCATAGCCCCATGGGGCTATGCAAAAATTGAGAGGTCCTATATGGGGCTATGCATAGGGGGGGGGCTGTGCATAGGGGGGGATATGCATAGGACATTTTTTATGTTTTTGAGAGGTGCGCAGAGGCATATTTTTTAGGCCAAAAGCACGTGATTTAGGGCATAATTGAGGTCAAACCAGGGTTATTCTAGTACAATACACGCCCAAGCAGGCTTATAGGCATCTTAGCTTGGTGTGGGAGTGGCTATGGGTAGCTTATGACCAGCTTATGTAGGTAGGTTCAGGTACTGTACAGTACATATGGGGCTATGCATAGGGGGGGGGGGGGGGGCTATGCATAGGGCATTTTGTATGTTTTGCCAATATGGGGCTATGCATAGGGGGGGGGGGCTATGCATAGGGGGGGGGGCTATGCACAGGTAAATACGGTATTAGTACCCAAAAGTGGGAATAAGAACGATGCAAACATTACTTTGCCGCAAATCGAGGGTATAAATATTCCAAAAAATTTGACGCTTTTTCGTAAACTAAAAACCTTTTTACAAAAAAGACGGACGATGCATGTATTTCTATACATATTTCGGTACATTTCTATTTTGTAGTACATGGAACACTGCGACAACTCGATTTGTGAGTAATGTAAATATACGATGATTCATGCAGTTCCGAGTACCAGAACCTAAATATTTGCGGAAAATCCTCAAATAGTTCCTTATTTCGCTTATTACCAGATGTAAAAGTATCAAGCCTTTATCTTTCTGGTTTTTTTCAGGCTAGAAAAATGTCGGCTCCTGCCAGGCCTATCAAATGCGTTGTGGTTGGCGATGGTACAGTGGGCAAAACGTGCATGCTGATATCCTATACAACCGACTCATTTCCTGTGGAATACGTGCCAACAGTGTAAGAAGGGATGTATTTTTGCTATCAACCACATGCAGTAAGGCGATTGGGTTGGTCGAAGGCGACCCCGCGGTATTTAGTGAAAGTTTGGATCGGTGTCTGCGGGGTCATCGACCTTGTTCAATCATCTCTGGGAGCGGAAAAGGAGCGAGTGAAAAGAAGAATTGACAACAAATGACGTCGACGATCACACAGGCACCGCTCCAAATTTTTGCTAAATGCTGCGGGGTCGCAATCGACCAACCACCCAATCGCCTTACTCCATGCGGTGGATATGAAGGTACCTGTAATCGATCATTCACATTGTTGGGAAGAAATGCGCTCGACGTACGCCCAGCGCATCAATACCTGTTCACGTTTTTGCGTGCGCCTAGCGTACGTCCCCAGCGCATGTCTCCTATGTGAATGGATAAAGGGTCACATTTATTTTGAGGTTGATGGCTGTCCAAAGTCGCGCAAGCGTATTTTGCGTGAAATAGTAATTTTCTTGGTACCAAACTGATTCATATGCCTGTAAAGTGCGCAGTGCCTAAGTATTCGTATCATTGGACTAAGTATAGGGTAGTATGGGGTAAACCCGGACACCTAAGCTTTTCTGAACTTGCCGCTTCAGCAAATGATGACGGTGGTAGCTCATTTGAAAGTGGAGAGTTCCAGGAATCGATTGGTAGAATGCTTGTCATGGTTGCTGAGTTATAGTAGGTGTCAGGGTTAACCCCGTGTCCGGGTCCGGGTTTACCCCACAGCACAGAAGACGAAGCCACCTCTGTCATGTCATGTCATGCGATTTTTTGTTTTAGGTTTGACAATTACTCCATGCCAATGACAGTGGATGGCGACTCGGTAAATTTGGGACTATGGGACACAGCGGGACAGGAAGATTATGACCGACTGAGACCTCTATCCTATCCACAGGTTTGCCTAGAGCCTCAGACAGGTTGACGTGGGGTAAATCGGGCAAATTGTGCGGTTTGGTTTACCTTTGAAAGAACTAAGACTTTGTGACCCGAATTGCCCCACGTCGTACCTCTCTAAGTCTACAATACACAAGCTGCATCTGTCCTTTGCGCTTGCGCACTTTTACATTACGCGCAAGTATAGCTCACTTGAAAGAGAAGAGTTCAAGGACTCGATTGAGGAACACTTGTCTTAACACATACTCCGACCTGGCGTCATTGTTGGCAACAACTTCGTTCATTTGTTGTCGGTTTTGTTGTCCGTTTTGTTGTTTGTTGTCCGTTTTTATAGGGGTGTTGACGAGCGACAACAAAACCAACAACAACACCCATATAAAAACGGACAACACACAACAAAACCGACAACAACGCACGAGTTGTTGCTAACAATGACGCCAGGTCGGGGTATGTGTTAAGGTGGATACGACCTCTTTCCGACCCAACTTTGAGGAGCTACAGCGCTCGCCACACAGCAGGTACAAGCATGCAGTTTTGCTTTCATAGTAAACCCAACCTAGGCCTACCCATTCATAAAAAGAGCGGCCCAAAAGCGTTTGTATTTGGCGCAGTACGACGTCTCAAAAACACCCCCAAAAACATGCGATTTGGCGCTACTGAACGAACCGCTGGGTATTTTTCAACATCCAGCATACCATTCGATTCGTCTCGCTGAGACGAGTCGATCGAGACCTCTGGCGCCGCTCTAAGTTGCTTCTACGCAAAGTTATTCCAGAAAAAACCTTATGTTGGGGGCTATCGTTTGAACGAAGATTGCGCAACGCACAGGCCATTTCAAGGTGCGCACAGACGCTTGTTGAACAGTTCAGGTGATGCACTTTGAACAAGCACTTCGCCGTTTTCCAACTCGCTCTGGTTGTGTCAGGAGAGATCGATAAAGATAAGACCTCATATAGCCTGTTTACTATGGTATACTCTGTTCAACGAAAGAAAACGTCGAGAAACCCATACTAACGGGTAAACTGGTGATTGATGCTTCATGCCACAGTAGAAGTTGCCTCTGAGTACATTGACGATTCATCCAGTCACCCTCCCCTTGATATTTCATAAAGTGCCCGTGCCCAACCCCGCTATTATTTTGGAAAGAGGTCGTATACCCCTTCTATCCATTGACTGCAGCTGAGATATATGGCCGGATTTTTCCATGGCCTGGTTTACCCTACAGTAGCTTTGTTGGTCCACTCTGTACCTCACCCCATAGTACCCTAGTTGTACAGCTCTACTCACTCAACATGTTTTACTGCATTTTTTTGGTTTTTTTAGACGGATGTCTTCATCCTCTGCTTCAGTGTTGTGTCGCCTGTATCTTTCGATAATATTATCACCAAGTGGATACCCGAAATCAGGCACCACATACCTGAAAAGCCTATTCTTTTAGTCGGTATGAAAAAAACCGTATTGCAGGGTGTATATGACCTCAGGGCTATTCAAGAATTGAGTTAGGTGAGCTTCATGAAGTAGGGTACTATGGGGTAAACCCGGACACCTAAGCTTTTCTGAACTTGCCGCTTCAGCAAATAATGAACATGGCAGCTCATTTGAAAGAGGAGAGTTCAAGGAATCGATTGGTAGAATACTTGTCTTAGTTGGTCGTATGGTTGCTCAGATATACTAGTTGTCCGGGTTTACCCCATTGTACCGTACGTCACACAAAAATTCATCCGTCTCACCCCCTACGTCACGCTTTTTTTGCCGTATGCTTATGTAATGGAGTGGCACATCGTCACATTATTCGCCCCAACCCCCTCTTCCTATTTTTGCGTGACGTACTTTATGAAGCTCCCCTAATATTAGAAGAAGGCGGAACCCCAAGGTAGCTCCTTGTTCACTTTTCTGTTCGGCTCCCTGCTGTTTTTGTGAAAGGAAACTGGGTGAACTCGTAACTTTGATGTTGCAGTAGGCAACAAAGACTAAATCGCGGTTGGAACTGATCGATTTGAAAAGAAAAAGAGGCTACCTTGCGGCTGCGTCCCTGATAACGCATCTCATGGATAGAACCTACAGTATTCCCTACTTGTGCTAAGAATTTTGGTTGGTGGCGAGGTGACCCCACGTGTTTTGACCCCACCGACACCGATCAAGACTCGCGACCACCACCAATAATTCTTTATAGCGCAAGTAGCGAATATCTAATCTTTTATCCCGGCCTATGTTTTTCAGGCACGAAAACCGACCTCAGAGACGATGTCAACACTCAGCGTCAACTTAAGACCGAGGGCAGGGCCCCGATTACTAAGGCCCAAGGCCAACGCCTGTACAAGAAAATAAAGGCCTATCGCTACCTCGAATGCTCAGCCCTTACGCAGCATGGCCTTAGGCAGGTGTTTGAAGAAGCCGTACGGGCCGTCATTAACCCTCAGCCCATAAAGCAAAGATGTGTGATTTCGTAATGTTTATTTAGGCCATGATTAGGCTACAGCCTACCCTATCATTGTTTCACCTTGTCTATGTAAAGACAGTACATACAGTCAAAACCATACTGCTGCAAAATGTTTTAGCGAAAATCTCTGACATGTATTATCGTACAGTTGCTCGCTTTGTTCGGCTGTTTAGAGCTCGCGATTTGACCTGTTGTTTTGTGTTGTTGGATCTCTTGGCTGTTCGACGTTGAAGGAAAAGATGAATGCAAAGTTCCTTTTTTGCGGGGAATGGGTTTTTTTAAATTTTTGATCATGACTCAACTGGGTTCTGGGTTCACTACAATATTTTGTGTACCTGCAGTGCATGCTTGTGTTGTTGGTATGATCCCCACGCTAATGCTTATAAATTCTTGGTATTGAGGTACTCTTACTAATTTCCCTTTAGGCTCGAGTTGCTGGCAAATGGAAAATTGACAGTAGATGAAGCATTCTTTGAATTTTGGTGTACTGCTAATTTTATCTGAGGATTGTAAGGGTTTTTGATTTCACTACGGTGTGAACAAAATGAATATATTGTAGCTGTGTTTTGATGTAATAATTCGAAGCTTCATACCAGGTGTTGTTTTGTTCTTCACTTTGGCGGAATACAGTCTTCCATTTTTATTTTAACCTTTGCTGAATAAATAGCTTTTCTTTTTGCTGACCTACGTAAGTACTGTACATATCCATACATCAATCTTACTTTGCTTATACTGTAAAATAGGTAAGTACTTCATTATTTGTTCATTTTTCGTCTATATTTTTCTGTTTCAATTTGAGAAGTAGGCTATGCTTTGCTTTGTATGTGCTTGATTATGCATGTGACATCGGTGCTGCTAGTCATGAAATAGTAATAAAAATTGTGAATACTACTTCGTATCGGCGATGGTTGCACAAGCACAACTTGCAGACCGTCGGCTTTTGCTATTTTGGCATGAATAACAGAAGTTTTGGAGGGTGCATTCGTTGCAGGTTTTCTTTCATCAAAATAATCGAAGTACACGATCAGCATGAAATTTTTAAATTATGATTCAGCTTTAAGGTGGTATCCACCACATGCAGCTATCCACCACATGCAGTAAGGCGATTGGGTTGGTCGATGGCGACCCCGCGGCATTTTGTGAAAGTTTGGATCTGTACCTGTGAGGTCGTCGACGTCATTGTTGTCAATTCTTCTTTTCACTCACTCCTTTTCCGCTCCCAGATGATAGAACAAGGTCGACGACCCCGCAGACACCGATCCAAACTTTCACTAAATGCCGCGGGGTCGCCATCGACCAACCCAATCGCCTTACTGCATGTGGTGGATACCGTTATTTCCAGCCGATGCTTGTCCAGTCATTTTTACAATCAGACAGAATTGACAATTTCTTATATTCTGCGTCCAACCTGCGTAGGTATGTACGTACCTTCTACAGCCGCAGTTCTTGTTGCTAAAGGCCTACACCTATATTTTTATAATCTATTTTATTCGCGTAGGTTCAGAAATGTCTAAGGAAGCCAATCCTACTCTTGATGAGGATGATAAGGGTACATTTTCTATGCCCATGAAATGTTTCATTGTGGGAGATGCAATGGTGGGCAAAGCATGCTTCCTGCTCTCTTATGCAGAAGGCGCCTGTCCGGAAGGCGAATGCCCTCTGACAATGTTCGTACGTAAAGATACCGTACCAAGAACGAATAAAAAGCAAAATGATATTGATGGATAAAAGATGGACCTTCTCCAATCTTTTTCAGT
Organism: Epsilonema sp. ZAB3_2; assembly: GCA_030247985.1. Taxonomy (NCBI): domain Eukaryota; kingdom Metazoa; phylum Nematoda; class Chromadorea; order Desmodorida; family Epsilonematidae; genus Epsilonema; species Epsilonema sp. ZAB3_2. The sequence goes on along the minus strand of JASAMW010002411.1, from coordinate 29,863 downwards.
TTTTTATACGTTCTTGAGGAGGAGTATCTTTCCATTCAACTTTACAGTATTTTTTAGGTTTGTCACGATATAATTGTGCGTTATTTAGGTACCTACTGTATTTATTTTTTGTACGTACCTACCTGTACATAACGTGCATATGTGCGTGACGTATTGAAATATTGCACAATATTCTTGTACAGTTCTAGCGATACTACAATAAGTGTACCCATTGATGGCATGTCGGTTTACTTGACGTTTTGGGACATAAATGAACCGGATAATAATGAGACCAGGCAAACAATCAGACTTGAATTGGTAAGAGTATTTTTATGCTTGTATGACCGCCCATAGCTTGTTTCGTGAGATTGCGATGCAGGGGCGCTTTTACCCCCATTAACACATCGCTTTCGAAAATATACGTATACTGTACCTCGGGAAACTTCTGCCTCTGTTCTTCGTTCCTAGCCATATCTTTACAACCTAAGCCTGATTGGGGTAAAAAAGCGCCATAGATGGGCGGATTTCCGCCATGAGCGGTTTTATCACACGCTACCCTAGCTGAAAACTGGCTAGCTGGCATATAAGGGGGGAAATTGAAATTGTGTGACTGTGAGGACACAGTTTCTAAGGGCACAATTACAGTGGGCGCAATTTTTGCAAACCTGCGTATTATTTTATATTATTTTCAGGCTGATGTGGTCATCCTATGCATCAGCGTTGATTCTGCGGCTTCTTTTTTTGATATTTGGACGAAATGGGCATCGAAACTTTGGATGTATGCACCGAAAGCACTGGCTATTTTCGTCTGTAAGTACGTATAGTTAGTTGTTATTTATTACTTCGATGTGTGTGTCTGTGTACTACTGTGTGATTCTTGAGTTGAGCAGAGTCTGTTGTAGGCACGGCTCGCTTGGTATCAGAAAGTAAAATTTCTCAGGATATAGCCAACATAAGCCTTTTATGGCGGTTTTTGATCGTTTCGCTCTACGATGGCAACCTACATCCTGAGAGATATTTTTTTATTGTGTGATAGCAAGTGAGCCAAAACGACCATAACACTTTCGAAAGCGGGCTTGCTTTGCTAGTCGAAGCTACAGTTCTTAATCAGACAGGTGTTAAGTAATTTTCAGGTACAAATACCGACTTAAGAGAAGATTCCAACGCTCAAGCTGCTCTGCTACAGGCTGAGGGAAGGACCATGGTCCCAGTGTCAGAGGCCCAAGGACAATATTTGAAGGAAAAGATGGGGGCCTTTCGCTATGTGGAGTCTCGTTCAGCCGTTACACGACAGGGTCTTAAAGGCAAATCCCACCCTAGAAAATATAAAAAAAATGGTGTCGGTACTCATGATCGGTATTAAAAATCGAGCAAAAATAAATTAGTAATCCATCAAAAAAGATGTCGACAATCAAAATTTGTCAGCACTGTGGTGACGCACTTATGAATGAATGAATAACTTTATCGGTACTTATCCTTTTCCTGGCACAAGGGTACAAGCAAAAATATAGGCATTGTCCCCGTTTTCCCCTCTATATAATGGGTTTTTCAATTTCCCCTAATTTTACTTTCCCCTATTTATTGGGTTTCTACGAAACCTTTATAATGTGGATTTACGACGAAAAACCTAATTTTACTTTCCCCTTTAAATGGGGATTTACGAAACCTAGTTTTTCCCCTTTATAATGGGGATTTACGAAACCTAATTTTATTTTTTCCCTATTTTAGGTTTCGTAAAACCCTTTACAAAGGTTTCGTAAAACCCAATAAATATGGGAAACTAAAGTTAGGGGAATTGAAAAACCCATTACAAAGGGGCGAAAACTGGGACAATGCCTCTTCGTTTCTGTTCACTACGTAGCCCATTCTTTCCAGTACAGGAATTTATATATTTTTGGTATAAGCAAAAACGTCGTTTAGCGTTAAAAAAAGGTTGTTGGATGGGACGTGGGAGGGTGGGACTTGCCTTTAACGAGGTCTTCGAGGAAGCAGTGCGTGCCGTGGTGAAGCCAGACGAAGCAGTGCGGGCCGCGCTGATGCAGCGCGAGAAATTAGCCCCAGCCCAATGTTCAATTTTGTGGAACAAGTTTAACAACCCCAATATGGCCTCGCCTGCTAGGCCTCCAGGGCGCCCCCCGGGACGTCCGGAATCGAAAGGAAGCGCCGCCTGCGGAAACAGGAAAACTGTATCATTCGACCGACATATCAGGTGGCCTGCGGGTGGCCCGCGGGTGGCCCGCGGTTGGCTTGCGGGTGGCCCGCGGGTGGCTTGCGGGTGGCTTGCGGGCCTAGCGGGCGAGGCCATCGGAGAGGAGAGCTTTAACCTTTGCTGAATAAAAACATTTCTGGCCAAAAACATTTCAGGCCAAAATTTTACGCGTAAAGGGACTTTGCACGCGTCCAGTACAGTAGTACAGTACGTACAGTACGGTTACAGTATCCTACTTTGCTTTTATTGGTACGTATTTCATTTTGTTCATTTTCGTCTATATTTTTGTGTTTCAATTTATTTGAGAAGTACAGTAGGCCTATGCTTTGCTTTTTATGTGCTTTATTACGCATGTGACATACAGTAGGTGTTGCTAATCATGAAAATAAAAATTGTGAAAACTTCGTATCGGATGATTGCACACCTTCGGCTTCGCTATTTTGTATTTTGGCATGAATAACATAAGTTTTGGAGGTTGCATTCATTGCGGGTTTTCATCAAAATAATCGAAGTACAGGATCATTAGCATAAAATCTTGATTCAGCTTTACGATACCTAAGGTGGTGACTATACCGTTAATTTCCAGCCAACGCTGGTCCAGCCATCTTTTTTTAAATCAGACAGTGACTGTGCCACAGTTTTTGTTGCTATTGTAAAGTTTGGTGTATTACCCGATCGGGTTATACAAACAAAGTCGATAATTTGCTCGGGGTATATTCGATTTCGGATTATACAAAATATCGGGGTATGTACTATTACCATACTTGCTTATTTCATTCTAAAACAGCTTTTGAAAGCATTTGGCGCGAGGTGAATATCGGGTTATACAAAATACTATAATTCAAAGTCGACCAATTTGCTCTCGGGTTACATTCGATATCGGGTTATACACCAAACTTTACAGTAGTCTAGTTTATTCGCGCAGGTTTAGAAATGTCTAGCGATTCCTATACTACTATTGATACTCTTGATGAGGACGATGAGAGTACCTTTTCAATGCCGATCAAATGTGTCGTAGTGGGAGATGCAATGGTGGGCAAAACATGCTTGCTGCTCTCCTATGCAAAGGGCGCTTTTCCTGGAGGCGATTACCGTCTGACAATGTTCGTAGGATGCCATACCAAGAACGAATAAAAAAATAGCGGATATTGATGGATGAAAGATAGGCTAAATCTCTTCCATTTTTTATCTCAGTTTTTTATTCGTTCTTGTGGAGTATCAAACTTTACATTGCTTTAGGTTTGTCAGTTTGTCACCATAATGTGTATTTATTTTTGATACTTATCTACTATAAGAAGAAGCTTATGTACGCGTTACGTAAATCATATTGTACAGTTCTAGCGATACTACAATAAATTTAACCATTGATGGCTTGTCGGTGTACTTGACGTTTTGGGACATGAATGAACAGGATAATGATGCAAGCGCCAGACTTGAAGTGGTAAAAAATGTTTTCTTTAAACCGATAGTTTTGTTTCGTGAGATAAGGGGAGTGGCATTTTTTTCGAGGTCTGGCATGGTCAAAAGAGGCGAAATTGTGTGACTGAGGTCATCCAGCCAGACTGAGATTGTGTGCACGTCGTACACAATAGTTCAATGGATTACAGCGTTCGTCTAAACAGCGAGAGGTCCATGGTTCGATTCCCTGACACATTTTCATTCTCGATTCTATTTTTTTCGTGAAATAAAACGTTCCAAATCGCGAACTAGACTATCGGTTAAATAAAAATGAGTTATTTATTGCACGTTTCCTACAAACATGCATACGGTAGTTAGTTACTGTTATGTGTAAAGCAATAAATGTTCTTTCAGTTTTCAACATGTACCGTAGGCCTATTTTTTCAGGCTGATGTTTTCATCCTATGCTACAGCGTTGTTTCTCTCGTTTCTTTCGATCATATTCTCACGAAATGGGTTCCGAAACTTCGGAAACATGCACCGAAAACACCGTTTGTTTTAGTCTGTAAGTAAACGTATCATTCTTTCATGTCTGATGAAATTTCCAAATAGGTTCTTTTACGTATTAGGGTATTACGTACTTATTCGACATGAGCTTCTTAAGCAGAGGCCTGCAAAAAATAGGCACAAAAATTGACCTAATTTCGGAAGGATTTACTGCTGATCGCTGTTGTTACCGTTGCTCAATGTCGTGGTATGAATTTTGTTCAGCAGACGCGCCTGCCGCCTATAATTTCAGGTACAAAAATCGACCTAAGAGAAGATTCCAACACTCAAGCTCTGTTACAGGCTGAGGGAAGGGCCCCAATTTCAGAGGCACAAGGACAAGCTTTGCAGAAAGAAATAGGGGCCTATCGCTATGTGGAATGTTCAGCCGTTAGACGACAGGGTCTTAAAGGCGAGACCCAATTTCCAGAAAATATCAAAAAATTGTGTCGATCAATATTTAAAATTAGCACAAAAATCGTCGAGAGTGAAGAACCCTTGGAAATCATGCAAGTACCAGAACAAAACTTTCCGTCCATTTTTTTGTGCGGAATGAAAGAACAAATGTCTCGTCTTTACTCGACTCTTTATGATGCTGATTCTGAATATTGAATTGACACCACACCACACCATATTGCGATAGCCTACCATTTATGGATATAATTTTTTGGAGTGGGACTTGCCTTTAATGAGGTTTTTGAGGAAGCAGTGCGAGCCGTGGTTAAGCCACAGCGTGGGAAATCTTCTCGCAGAAAATGTTCTATTTTGTGAAAAAAGTTTGACACAGCAATGATCGATTGTACCAATTGTACGTATAATTAATTACGCTACCTGACGAGTAATTTTGCTGCCTGCTTGTTAACGTAATATTTTTATGCTTCACCTGCGGAGCCAATCGATAGTAGAATTTATGTTCTATATTTCTATGCGTATAACAGTAACAGTATACCTGTATGTATAGCCCGTGTACGTACGTACATGCGGTAAGTACCTATGAAACTTACTTGTGTGCTATGCTATGTTATATTTCTGTAGTAGAACGTACGTCGATTTCAGTCCCAGTAGCATTTGTTGACACAGTATTTCAACGTGGAAAACTGACGACCGGTTTTATTATTTCTGAATATCCATGTTCAATTTCTCTGTGTGTGTCGCGCGCGGATATTTTTGTTCAGTTTGTGTGCCCGGCACTTCAAAAAATATTCTTCGACTACAGTCTGTAATGTCAATGTTAGTTAATGTGCGTGCAGTGTGTGTGCCTTTCCTTTAAATTTTTAAAGAAAATACCTGTCAAGAACATTGACTTTAACGGAAAAAGAACTATTTTTGGTCCTCCTCTGCCTCTGCGCTAGAAAAAAATCAACCCAAAACTGCCGAACGAAAACAATGTGGCCTCGACACAAATATGGATGCTGTATTGATCGTTTTGACTTACTAAAATAGTGTATTATACATACATACATACATACATACAGTAGCTGAAGTTCAGAAAATTTGATCTCTGCTGACAACTGAAAGTATTGGATTGGTTTTGGAAGAATCTTCAAGAAACAAAAATTAAATGGGATCTGAATTTTCTTGGAAACATCTTGGTAAGGCAATCTAAGGCTATCTACCAAACGCACTGAAATAAAATATTGTGACAATTGCTGTTTATTCAATAATTTCTTTCAGCCGCCATCTTTGTTTTCCTTTCATCCTGCATCAGCACTGCAATCGGCAGTCGAATCAGCGGAGAATCGATCAAGTGCTATCTGGATATCAATAAATGTAATGGTCTACTGTAGCTAGCTACGTACGTAGCTAGAAAAAAACTAATTTACTAAATAAATATCGGTCCGATTATTTAGCGCAAAAATCAAAGAATTGATAAATAATAAATAAATAAATAGGCCTAAATAAATAAATAAATAAATAAAATAAATAAATAAATAAATAAATAAATAAATAAATAGGTAAACTCATATTTTTTGTTTTTGCAGGCGGAGAAGACTGTCGCGATATCTGCTTCCTTTTCGACTATTGCAACAATCAATGCGGACCTTTCTACGCCTGTGTTCCGCCATTTGCTACGAGAAACGTGCAAACTGAGAGTCGAATGACTATCGATGGCATCGGTTACTCAACTTGTGGATCGGCAGGGATTAACGAGAAGAATCTGGCAACACTGATCTTGCGCATAACTATTACTACGGCAGCTGCAGCTGGTGTGATGGTAGGATTCTTCCGGTTAACATTGTGAAATCTTGGTTCTATCAGTCAGTCAGTAACACGTGTACGTGTGTGTCACATTTTGTACTTTGATAGATTACGGTCATGTAGTGTTGTATGAGTCACGTTGTCCCTTTTATGTGTACCTATGTAGATTTTAGCTATGTTTTGAGATGTTAGCCATTAGCCAGCTACGTACGTATGTGTACTTGTTGTCTTAGACTTGCTGATGTATGACCCACCGGTTTATATAGAGCAAACAACAAAATTGTGCATATCAAAATACATGTATATGCATTCATTCTTTTCTGTTGTGAAAACTTTCATAAACCCGTATTAGTGCATAAGTACACATTACGTACACAGCACACGATGCGGATGCACATTTCTAATTACGGCAAAGTTGACGCAAGCATTGAAAATAGTGGTCTTTTCTTTATTTATTGCACCGCACACAAATCAGTCCAAATTTACACTACAACAGAGAGAGAGCTGTGACTCGATCCATACTCACAAACCAACCGACACAATACATCTGTAATCTGTACAACTGCGGTAATCTTTTCATTATCAACATGGACAAAAGTACGTACCAAACCCAAAGCCCATTTATCGGTTGACTGACAGTATCCAAAATCCATCCACGAATATTGCCACGACTATTTCATTTCACTCAGTGATGTAGCCTTAACACAATCATCGTGATCAGTCCCAGCAGATAAGCCGCCAGCAGTTTTTGCGGTACGCTCATATGCAAATACGGAGGGATGGGCAGCTTGCCCGCTGAGGGGTTAAGCAACTGTCCCCTGCTGCGCCCGTGCTGTTCATCCTCACCCGCGGTAGGCAGGAATAGAACCACCACGCAGCAGATGCCCACCACAAGTACCACTGCGCCACTGGAGCCGGCGGCGGCAACCGGCAAATCCTCCCTTTCATGACTCGAGGCGCGTCTACTGGTAAAGGGGGGATCTGGCGGGAAAGTTTGTATGGGGAGGCAAATTTCGAATTTCTAACATTTGAAAGCACCTACCTGCGTAAAATTGCATCCTCTTTCGATCTAATCCCATGTTCTGGAGCCGATTTTGCCTCTGTGAAGCAGGGAACCAGTTAGAATGCGCGAAATAGAGCAAACTGTTGCGAAATCCCCTTCCTAACTGGTTCGCCGCCTCACAGAGGCAAAATGGACTCCAGAATATGGGGTTAGATCAAAAGAGGATGGAATTTTACGTTGAATAGGACCCTCAAAAGTCAAAAATATGAAATTTACCCTTCCCATACTAAATTCTTGCCAGATCCCCCCTTTAACCCTGCTTTGCCGTGTTCTGTGCTCAAAAGGCCTCTGGCGAGAGGTAAAGGAAGGTTCGTTTGAATAGTAAGAGCTGGAAGAGGCTGCCGATAGATTCTCGAACGCATCGCTGGACAATGAATCCGTGCCTAAGGCTGAGCCGGGGCCTTTAGAAGTTAGGCGGAGCGTCGAATTGACGTCCTTGCTGCCAGATACCTGAAAGCGTAAGGCCTCTTTTTCTTAGGTCTAAAGACTTCACTAGGGCGCTACACACGTAGCGAGAAAACCCCCGGGGAATTCCCCGCAAGTATGCGATGAAGCATTGGTAGGCCGGTGAATTCACTGGGAGTTTGAAACTCACCATGTGTGAATAATTTCGCGCGTGGGAGCAAGTGAGAATGCTCAAAACGCAGAACAAAAACTCGAAGTTCAACCCACCGTGAGTTCACTCACCACGTGTGTAACGCACTACTGTTTTTCTTCCTTCCAGTGCGTTCTTGATAGGTAGCGAGAAAAAATATCATTACCAGATTTTCCGTACCTCTGTGTCCGAGCCGTACTCGTTGATTTTGATGCGAAAAATGTCCGTTTTTCCCACATTTGACTTTTGCACCGCCAAATGGCGAACCACTCTGAAACAAAAACACAATTTGTTACTGCAAAATATCAACAAGAATTGTTTGTGCGATGTTCCTCTTATTCACTACTTGTGCTAAAGAATGACGATGGGTCGGTCGCAAGCTGACCCCTATTTTTCAGTACGTTATTGCTCGGTAGCCTCTACTGGCACCGATCAAAAGACGCACTGAAAAACAGATGGGTCAGCTCGCGACCACTCAAAATTTTTAGCGCAAGTAGTGAATAATTTTATTTACATGTCAATGCAGCACTTGGGCCTCAATGTGCCTTCCGGATCCACCACACTGTATAGATTGGGAGCAGTAGAGAGCACTGAAAAATACTATGATTTATGTAGGGTACAATGGGGTAAACCTGGCCATGGGAAAATCCGGCCACCTAAGCTTCAGGCCTGCATATCTCAGCGACCAATGGACCGAATGAGATAAATAGAATACCAATCGATTCCTTGAATTCTCCTCTTTCAAGTGAGCTATTTGGTTCATCATTTGCTGTCAAGAGTAAGTTCAAAGCAGGCGCTTAGGTTGCCGGGTTTACCCCATGGACGGGTTTACCCTACAGTACCCTACTTTTGAAACATCATCTTCACAAGTTCATCAAAAAAACGGTCATCACCTTTGTACATGAGCGGGAAGTCGTACGGGTTGTACAGGGTGAGTATCTGCTTTTGCGACGATGGGTCATCCACAAAGAACGTCAGCTGCGCAGGAAATACGAAGACAGGCAGAGCTGACTGAGTGGTCATCACTGTCCACGTATGACATAATGCAATGTCACACGATGACAGGCTACACATCAAAGGTTGCACATTGCTCATCACTCGAGTTATTATCCAACGTCTGGGTGGTCACAAGGTGGCACCTTTTTCTTTTCAGAAATAGTCCATATTTTGTTCAGATTGGTAAAACAAAAATATAGGCCTACTACAGAATTTGAAAGTCTTCTTCTGCTTTCAGGAACCATTCACTTCACATATAATTAACAAGTCGAAACATCAAAGGCACGAGTTCACCCAGGCTACTCTGCCACATTGCGATCATACAGGATAATATCTCAATATTCCATGCACTTGCACAACGCCAAGTTTTTTCTCAACAAAGGTATTACAGGTTCATGACCTCCATAACGGTTGCCAAATGTTCGCAAGTTGCAACGGTTCATTTGGTGAAAAGTTTTATTCCATGCACATCTTTATCATCATAGACACGTTAACTCAATATCGATCACTTCTTCAAGAGGGGGACACGACACTTGGTGCATGGCAAAATCATATTCCTTGTGCTGCTTAAAGTTCATGGCTAACACATGTACAAGAACGTACAGTACACCAACCAATTACACGAAAATAAAATACCATGGATCATGCTCCGAATCTTGATTCTAGACTTGCCGAATGGGTTTGTAGACCTCTGGACCTACATGTACAAAGTATGGCGAAAGCGTGGACACCTTCTAAATAAGTGGACCGTTTGGCGCTAAAATGGTCACGTTTCGCCATACTTTGTAGAGCAGCGTGGATCGCTGTGTGTAGGTCCATCACAAAACAGAGGACCACAAACAAACCCAATCGCAAGTCAAGAATCACGATCCGGAGTGTACCTACACAACACGGGAAACCAACAATAGCCCATAGACGCGTGGTGAAGCGATTACGGTATCATATTATAGCGAGTAGTGATGTACACTTTGAAAATGGCAGACGAGATGGTGTTGTTGGGAGAAAATCGCGCGCGCTAGGCAAATTACCGGGTGTGGCAGCCGATTTAATAGGTACTATTTCGCGGAAAAATCTAAATTACACCATATTTAATTAAAAAATAGCAAGTTGATGTTTTTATGATACGTAAAAACAATGCATAGACCATAAACAAAACACTGCCATATTTGACACAACGGAAAAAATTTTCTTGCCATTTCTAACACAGGTGCACAGCTTCCAAAAGCATGATCTAGATAACAAAATCACGCACGCATAATTATGTAGAACACGCCATAGTAGAATGCATGTGTACGCATGACATAGCGATAGCACCATTAGCCGCAGTGTAAAACCAAGATCGTATAACACATAAGATGATATAACGCTCCATTTTTTCTGCTGGCAAACTTCAGTACTGTACTCCACCGTTGTCTGTCGTCATTAAAAATTATTCACATGCTGCAAGCAAAATCGGAGATAAATACAGCGCAGAAAACACAGCAATAGCTCATAAAGTCTCATTATACATTCTTGCTAATGAATGAATAGTAGCGCAATGATCACAGATTTTCCACGAAAGTTCCACAAAAAACGCGCAAACAACCACAAGGCATACCTGCGCGCTTCACGTTCACACATTATGAAACTTCCAAAATATTGGATAAATCAGTGCCTAGTTTTCTGGAAAAAATAATTGAATATCCTAAACAGGAGATTACTTGCCTCCCCTGCATAAAATAATAAAGTTCGTTCCGTATTTGCTCAAAAAATGTACAGCAGAACCGGGTGTCCAAAAGAAATGGGAACATTTTCGGCCAAGGCCAGTATGTACTACTTTCTTGGACACCCTGTAGGGCAGCAGTGAACAAAACAATAACAACAACACAACAACAATGAACAACAACCTTTCATCCGAGCAATGCACAACGAGCGCAAAAGAATCATCAATTCACTGCTCACCAGCGCAAGAAAATGTTTCTTAACAGCACTCTAGCCCTGAAAGATCGCTCAAAACAACTGGTGCCAACAAACCTTGCGCATCATACTATAATTTTCATGGAGCAAAAATTGTACTCAGTACCTACCTTTCTCATCACGATTTTTCTTCACGTACTACTGAGCACAGCTTGTTGTAGAAATTTACACTGCGACAACAGAAACCACACACATGCACACTACATCAAAACGCGGGGTAGAATAGGGTAGTCAGGGGGTAATCCCGTCCACTTATCGCTTTGCGAAGTTTGGAAAATTTCTAGTCACATCCTCACTTTGTTTCACTGTAGGCTACATACAGTTCATGTCCATACTTCCAGAAAAGTCCACAATGCTACTCACCTGTAGCATGCAATGGAGTATGGACACCTACAAAACAAGGTAAAGTGCATGCTCAAATTTTCACTGGACGAAAGTGGAAGACATTTACCCCCTGACTGCTCCACACAGTCTGGTATGCAATGCATGACTCAACTTTGAAAGCTGCTTTACCGTTTGACGGCACACAACATACCGTCAAACGACCCTATGAGAATTTCTCCTTATACAAAAATGCGGACAAAACAAAAAGAGATCAATATTTTGCATAAAATACAGGGTGTCCCATTTGGATATATCATGTCGTTTGGGGTTGTATCTTGGGAACCACTAGAGTTAAGGCGCTGCAATTTTTTTTGCAGATACCCAAGAATATGCATAACCTTGTTTAAAAATTTCGTCCCAAAACTCCAATCTGAACGTAAGATATTGCTAACCCAAGTTTCGACCACGAAAATCACGTTTATGAATCGCAAGCCTGGTGTTCAGACGAATTTTTATGTGGGATTTTCATCAAAGCGCTAATCAAAAACATCAATATTATTTTCCAGTTCTGGGGAAGCCTACAGTTTACTAGAATATAGCTTATTTTTGGAGAAAATCCAAAAGGAAAAGTCGAGGAATCAGATAGGGCGAGCATAGAGGTTAGGCTACTGGTGGTTTGATTTTGTCTGAGAGGTGTGAAGTGAACTGATATGCGCATGTGGCTAGCAATGAATGAAGAAAGGAGCAGCCCTTTGCATTTTTGTCTTCTCTGGAATCTCATGTTGCCATTTTCAACAGTTTCAACATAATTGACCAGCACTGTGATGAAAATCCCACAAGAATTCGCCTGCACACCAGGCTTGCGATTCAAAAAATTGTGATTTTCGTGGTCGAAACTTGGGCTAGCAATATCTTACGTTCAGATTGGAGTTTTGGGACGAAATTTTTACACAAGGTTATGCATATTCTTGGGTATCTGCAAAAAAATTTCCAGCGCCTTAACTCTAGTGGTTCCCAAGTTATAACCCCAAACGACATGATATATCCAAATGGGACACCCTGTAGTAAGATTTAGTTAGTAGACACCTAGGAAAGTTTATGAATAAAAACAAAATTTTCAGGCCAATAAATAATAATCTGGTCTTAACTATTGCACGCCTACCTAAGCGTTGTGTTTGTACTTAGAAAAAAACATTGCAGATATGTAAATTTTAGTCAGAAAAAATTCACCGGCTGCCCACCCGACTTGATAGCGCGCTTTTCTAACTGTCTGCCATAACAATTTCTGCAAAAAATATACAATACGTAAAGATAGTATACTGCTGGACCTAGTATGTACACCTATGTAGTACGAACGTACAAAACCCAATACCAACTAACCGCAAAACAAAGAACACCGCCCTTGTGCCCTAAATAAGCCGCTCCTTAGCCCAATCAGCAAAGAACAAGGAAAAAAACGTTGCCTATAAATTTTCACGGCAAAAGCCATCTCCATTTTTCCGTCTATTCTTCCCTAGCCCAGCCACATTTACATAGTCGACATACACCAATAAATCAAACATCAATAACGGTACCTAAGCCACCAAAACACATGACAAATGTACATGTTCGTGCGATGCGCAAAATAGTAGTAGTCAAGTAGTAGTATCCTACGAGTGTTAAACCAAACCAACCCCTACTACCTGGCCCTCCTCCGTCTTAAAAGTGTCCCCCTCTCACACCTTTCATCCAGATCTCATCTCTAAAAAAGTGATCCTATCTTATCCATGGGCCATGTAAAGGGTTATCCACATATCCCTTTAACTGCCCCACCAGTCCTGGGCGGGCGGCTTGCTCTGCTGCGGTTGACGAGGTGGATATCCGCCTCCCCCGCCTCCGAATCCTGCCATGCCCCCTCCTCCTCCACCGCCGCCTCTGTACGCGCCCGCATTGAAGCCACCGCTGAACCCACCGCCGCGTCCCGCAGTCCCCTGGTTCTGGTACTGCGAGCGATAATCGCGTCCTCCGTACTGTCCAGAGAACCTGTGGAAAGAATAGGAAAGATACGCTGGTGTAGTGCAGTGGCAGAATGTGTTGAGTGGAAATAATCAAAGTTCGGTTCCTTTGCTGGCCCATCCGGCAGCACTTCCCCAGGCTGCACAGGTATCCAAATGAAGCTGAGAGCTGTTTGGAGAAAGAATGCTTGGCATACCAGATGCAATAGGTTTGGCTTTGGGACAAGTATTCTTCCTCCAGGTTGCTCTTAAAACTCATTTGGCTACCCACGCAATGAACAAGACAGCATCTTAAGGGAAGCCGTCCAAATAGGTGGGAGGAATTCACCCTTTTTCGCCCCCTAGTTACCCTGAAATACGGTACCTGAATTCAGGTAAAAACCGTGAATTCATGGGCGAAAAAGAAAGTTTTAGGGAGCGAAAAAGGTGCCCTGAAATCAGGGTTCTGTAATGGACACATCTCTTTGCCCGTCCCATTATGCAAGCAAACTCTCCCAGTCGAAGGAACCTGTCAAAAGTGATTTGTTGTTTGTGCGCGGCCGTTCGCATATTGCTACAGTATGTACGTACGTAATATTGCTTGCATGGGGGCGAGGGAGAAGCGAGAGAAGAGGCTTGGCCTGCTGGGAACAAAAGCTGAGACAACGCGCACGGCGCAATGTAAGGGAAGGGCGAAAACTTTTTATTGCTGGTCACTTCACTGGTCAGATAAGACAGAGAGAGGATACGCGGCCTGTTCCCTTGCGTAATGAAAGGGAGGAAGCAAGGAACGAGCCAGAGTGAATTAGGGGGCGAAAAGCCATGAATTAGTGGTTGAGCTCATTTTCGCCCCTGAAATCAGGACACGAAGGATGATTTTTCGCCCCTGAAATAAGGTTGTTTCGTCCCTGAATTAGCCCTGAAAAAGCTTTTTAGGGGGCGAAAAAGGGTGAATTCCTCCCCCCTGTTTGGAAGGCTTCCCTAAGAGCGTAGTTGTTGAGCCTATCCAACAGGAGATAGGATGAGAAGGACTAAATTACACACCCCAGCCCAAACTAACCATCCCAAAGTAATATGAATGAAGGCAGGCACATACTTTCTGTTCTGCTGCTTCTTGTAGACCGCGTTCCTTGCAGCTTCCTGCGCAACGCGATCCAGCCAATCTGGGAGCTCCTGATTCGCCTCCACCACCAGATCGCCCAGGTCCTTGGCCACATTGCGATTCTTGTCGTTGAAGAAAGACGTCGCCAAACCTGTGCACATAACAATTTTCAAATATTCATCCAGTTTAGAGTAATGTGGATAGAAAAACCGGCTAGTTGCCATGACCAATAGGGTTAATTGTGTGACTGAGGTCATCCCCAGGTGTGTAGTCAAATGGCTAAGGCGCTCGCCTGGAACTCGAGATCGAGAAGGTCCAGGGTTCGATTACCCGGCACATCTGGCAAATTTTCCTTCTCGATAACACAGATATGGGGTGTAAGCTCAGTCACCTATGAACCAGTTGCGCTATATGGTGGTCATGAGCTAACCCCTATGCAATAATACACCTTTTTTCAGTGTATTTTCCCTTCCCCCTTACCAATCAAATATAATAATAATGCACTGAAAAAAGTATTGAATATACAGAGGGGTCAGTTTGCGACTACCTATAACGTTTCTCAGCTCAAATGGTCCATAGCCTGGCCAGAGTAGTTCACTAATCACTTTACATACCAGTGGCCCATTTTACACCTCAAGACACCAGCTTAAAACTGATCAATCACTAGTGCGCCACACACGTGGCGAGTAAACTCAAGGGGAATTCCCCGTAAGTATGCGATGAAGCATAAGCATAAGAAATTTACCACGTGTGAACAGGTGAGAAAAATTTCGCGCGTGGGAGCAAGTGAGACTGCTCAAAACTCAAAACGAAACTCGAAAGTTCAAACTCACCGTGAATTCACCATGAGTTTATTCGCGACGTGTGTTGTGCACTAATGAAGAACTTACCAATATTGCCCACGCGCCCAGTTCTGCCGATACGGTGCACATACTCGTCGATATCTGAGGGCATATCGTAATTGATCACGTGCTTCACGTTGGGAATATCCAATCCGCGAGCCGCGACCTACAAAGCAAAAACGAAACAATATTCATATCAACTGATAAAGTTGAAACATCAAGTCTATCAGTTTATCTAAATACCCAATCACAGCCAACGCAAGTTGCATGGCTGCTCCAAAAATGATAGTTATTCTAGTACAAAACAAAGCGATACAAACCGATGAACACCATCAGGTATCCGTGAAACATCAACTTTCTCAGTCTATCCATTTGCAGCTTGCGCATCGCATAGCCGCTTCAAATAATGCAAAACTCACACACAACACAAGCGAATCTTGCTTGAATTGCCCGAGCATAATTGTAGCCTACAGTACACGGGGGTTATACACCAGGAGAGATATACAGAGTGTCTCAAAATAAACCGTCCACCTTTCCATGCATGTAACTCTGGAACCACATCTTAGATTTTCATGCGGTTTCTTTTATTTTGTAGCCAAGGCTTCACCTGAGATCTGTACAAACTTTCAACTATTTCGTCCACATACTACGGAAATTGCGACGGTTTGAATCTCGAAGCTCAAAATCGACGTTTTTCTTCAGTATGGAGAAAAATCTCGGTCTTATTCTTTCAAGATACCCAGTTCAATGCGTTTGCTACCCTGGCACTGGGGCTAATGCATGAGATACGCATTTTCTAGCATTTTGGAACATCTTTTTTCATTACGAGGCTAATTTTGTTTGGACCATGCACAGAAGACCCCCTAATCGGCACTATCAGTTCGAAAAACCCTCGTTATTGACCGCCGGGGAAAGAACGTGTTTGAGTAGCTTCCACTTGGCCTATGAAGCTCAAATTTTGTACACGTCTGAGTCGAAGCCTTTGTTATCAAATACAAAAAACCGCATAAAAATTTAAGGTGTGGTTCCAGAGTTACATGCACTGGAAGGTGGACGGTTTATTATGAGACACCCTGTACATACGACAAACTTTATGTTTTGCAAGTGGGAGTTATACATACGTTGGGCGTTGGGGATACTAAGGGGATATACACCCAAAAATACATCTAAACGCAGCCACCGCAAGTTGCACAGCTGCACCAAAAATGAAATCCTAGTACAAAACAAGGCCAGAATGTAAAACGATGAACACCATCAGGTATCCGTGAAACATAAACTTTCTCAGTTTATCCACCTGCATGCAGCTGGCGCATCGCACAGCCGCTTCCAAATAAAGAAAACTCTCACACAACAAAAGCAAATCTTGCTTGAGTTGCCCGAACATATCCATGAGAGTTCACCGAAAATGGGAACATCATCGATACGAAGCGCTGAACATACATGCATGAAACATCAACTTCCTCAGCCTACCCATCACCGGCAGTCTACCGGCAGCATAAGACCGCTTGAAAAACACGCCTCCAATACGACCCCTCCTTTGGGTCACATCTTCTGGGTGAACCCGCTGGTTTCATGTTTCAGCACATATACGCTTTCTGCACTCGAACGAATCATCAACTTCACAAGTTCACCCAAACTGCCCTCAATTCGTCCACTTCCGGGCCAACCCGTAAGTTTGATGTTTTAGCGACCGGTATTACTTACCCTCACTTCATCAACTTCCGGGTCAACCCGTAAGTTTGACGTTTCAGCGACCGCTATTACTTACCGCAGTGGCGATCATGATGGGCGCGACGGCGTTGCGAAAGTTGTCCAGGTGTTTCTCGCGCTCGAACTGCTTCAGGTCGCCGTGGATGGCGACGCAGTTGTAGTTCTGCCGCTGCAGATACCACTGCAGCTCCGCGGCGCCTCGCTTCGTCTCCACGAACACCAACGTCAGCGCTTCCGGAGCTGGAAAAAAAGAGAAAGAAAATGCGAAACATCATCTTTACGAGTTTAGCAGCCAGTGTGCCAACATTTCATACGATACTCGGTACGAACGAGTAATAAAACGCGCAACATCATCTTTACGAGCTTAGCCACTGTACCAACATTTCATTTCATACCGCTGATGATCGTTCACGAGAATAAATTTATTAATTTTGTATATACAGTTTGTTCCTTTCTTATCATTCCAGTCAATTTACCGCGAACATTTGTACTTCTTTTGAAACATTAGCCGAAACAAACAAACAAAAGAGAAAGCGCAACATCATCTTTACGGCTTTAGCCACTGTACAAATATACTTCATACTTTGTACGAACGAGCACATGATAAGAAATTGAACGCACCACGACTAGAGCGATGTATCAACCAAGTCAATTTATTTACAGCGAATAGGTATTTTGTACTTCTTTTGAAAAATTAGCCGAAACAAACAAAAAGAGAAAGCGCAACATAATCTTCACGACTTTAGCCACTGTACAAGTATTTCATACTCGGTACGAACGAGTCCCATCAACCCAGTCAATGCGAACCTTTATGCTTCTTTTGAAACATTTTTCGCGCGTGTGTGTTCTTGCCTCCAGCATTTTATCTCAGCAGTACGAGTACCGCTGGTGCATACACGATAACAAATTGTCTGCACTACAAGAAGCAATTAATCCAGTCAATTTACCACAAACATTTGTACTTCTTTTGAAACATTAGCCTAACTTTAGCGTGTGCGTGCATGGTCGGACCTCCTGTATTTCATACTTCAAAGTGCGTATACAGTATACACCGCTAAACTGATCGAACACGATAAGAAGTGGTCAGCCGAGTGAGTGCAAGCGATCAACTCACTCAATTTACCGCGGAACATTTATGTTCCTTTTGAAACATTAGCATAATTTTTGCGTGGGGGCCAGCGTCCAGCATTTCATACTCCATGTCCGTACGAATACCACAGATCTGATCGTACCCGTTATAACAAATTGCTTCCATCACAACAAACTTTCATAAACCCAGTCAACTTACCGCAAACATTTATGTTCTTTTTGAAACATTAGCACATTTTCGCGTGTGTGTGTGGCCGTACCTCCAGCATTTCATCTCAGCAGTACGTACTGCTGGTACATACACGATAACAAATTGTTAACACAGATAAATCGAACCAGATCATCAACCAAGTCAATTTCCCGCGAAGATTTATGTTTCTCTTGAAACATTAGCCCAATTTTCCCGTGTGGCCCTGCGTCCAGCTTTTCGTACTCCGAACGAGTACCACTGAACTGATCTGTTATGTTCGTATATGATAACAAATTGCCAGAACTGAGGACCAGATAATCGATCCACTCAATTTACCGCGAACATTTATGTTTCTTTTGAAACATTAGGTGAATTTCGCGTACCTCCCGCGTCCAGTAGATCCATGAGGAAGCTGCGTTTATCTTGTTCTTCCACCCAGACGATTTTCTGCGTGATATTCTCAGAGGTGCTTCCCACTCTGCCCACCGCCAGAAACACGTAATCGGGAACCAGGAAATCTTGCGCCAAAACCTGTGACAAACATGGGGCAAAAAATGTCTATTCACCAGTTGCGCTGAAAATTTCTGGGTGGTCACTCACTCATTTGGACTTTGGACTTTCAGTGCAATTTTTCTCAGTGTAAATCACCATGGGTCAGTTCGCGAACACCCCAGATATTTTCAGCGCAACCGGTGAATATTCCGACCATCGTTGGTTATTCACCATATGCACTAAGAGCCAGTGCTTGGTCGCGAGGCGACCCCTCTGAACTAATCTTGATTTTCAGTGCAACTTTTGATCGGTAGTCGACGCGAAGGTCGGCGCGGAAAGAAACAAACGAGCAAGAAAGACGACCGCGCCGACCTTCGCGTCGACTACCGATCATAAGTTGAACTGAAAATCAAGGTTAATTCAGAGGGGTCGCCTCGCGACCAAGCACTGGCTCTTAGTGCATATGGGGAATACTTCAGACATTACACAACGCAAACATACATTACTACCTGGATTTCCTTGGGAAAAGTCGCGCTGAACATGGACGTCTGCCTCTGTCCCCTCGGCGGCATGGCGCTCAACTCGACAATTTGACGGATTTGCGGCTATAAACCATGCATTACGCATTAAAAAGATATTCACCAGCGTGCCTTGTAAAGGTTCAACCAATCAGCGTTGAGCGTTGCGCATCGAGCGTCACGAGTATTCATTTCAACGCCGATTGGCTGCCGGGCCGCAACAACCAATCAGCATCCTTCAAGTATCACCCACCAACAATCAAAACGCTCTCACTGATTGGCTAATGAGTAATTTCAATCAAACAAACGCTTCCGGTGATTGGCCCACGCGCAATTTCGACCAATCAGCAGCGCCTTACCTCAAAGCCCATGTCGAGCATGCGGTCAGCCTCGTCCAGAACCAGGAATCGCATGCCCTCCAGTCCGATGTAGCCCTGTTCCATCACGTCGATCAGCCGACCCGGGGTCGCAACGAGAATATGACAGCCGAGCTGCAGCAAAAGAAAGGAAGTTCAAGTTATAGGCCTAGCTCTTATACGTGTTCTCACGAAATACCCTAGATCAGGTCGCAAATAACGCTGCGCACACGCAGTAGCGCTCCTTCTTGCACAGCTTGTCTATTCTGATGCACATTTTATTCACTTTTAGCGGAGAATACTTGGCTAAAAAGTAAATAAAATGAGCATCGGACTC
This sequence comes from Epsilonema sp. ZAB3_2, assembly GCA_030247985.1. NCBI lineage: Eukaryota > Metazoa > Nematoda > Chromadorea > Desmodorida > Epsilonematidae > Epsilonema > Epsilonema sp. ZAB3_2. The sequence continues at coordinate 9,989 of JASAMW010002411.1, read as the reverse complement.
AATTAGCGCCTAGTGTAGTACAGTACAATAGGGGTCAGCTCGCGACAACACCCATACAGCAATTTCTCAACGCAACTGGTCCATAGCCTACTCACACTACACTAGTCCACACAGTGCTTACGCGGAGTTTATTGATCTGGTCGCGATAGTTCTCGCGGCCGCCGTAGAGGATGGCGGACTGGACGGGCGTGCGATAGCCGAACTTGCGCGACTCGTTGTAGATCTGCAGACTCAGCTCGCGGGTGGGCGACAGGATGAGGGCGGCCGGGAACTGCTTGCGCTTCCCGTTCGGCTGTGTCTCCGTCTGCAAAAAAGAAATAAATAAACAGAGGGAAAATAGGAACAGTAGGCGGTAGGTAGGGTAGAATGGGGTAAACCCGGTCATGGGAAAATTCGGATACATACGATTCACTAACTCCTCCTGTCCTCTCCTGTCCGTTCGACGGTCGTTTTGTTGCCGTTTTCCGGCCGGAAAAGGCCGCAAAAATCGCTCAGGACAGGAGGAGTTAAACAATACATTCACGAGTTCGTGAACAGACGAATTACTTCGATACTTTAACGGGAGCAGCTTGGGTGAACTCATAACTTTGATGTTCCGGCTGGGTCGTGACCCGGAATCACATCGTGAGCACCCACAACCCAGGGTCAAAACGTAGCGAATATTCCCTATTCTTACGGCTCGTTCACATCGCAGACATACATTGCCGGGCGTACGCTCAGCATGTGTATGGTCGCTACATGCAAAAGGCATGGATGTGTCGTCCATACGCCCAGCGCATTTTTTTCCAAATAAAATACAATCTAACAGTTCCAATGCATCAGTTGATCGAATCGTTTCTTAGCCACTCGATGTCAGTACTTATTGTTGGTTTGAAACATTAGCCCATGATTCTCGAAATTTTGCTCGCACTCGTAACAGTTTCATTTCTATCCTGTAATTTAAACACAAATGAGCTATTTGATTCAACTGAAACATTACCGTATTTACCTTTGTTCAGCCGAATGAGAGGTCCTATATGGGGCTATGCGTGGGGGGGGGGGGGGGGCTATGCATAAGGGGGGGGGGGATATGCATTGGACTTTTTTGTTTGGGGTGCGCGGGTTTTTTAGTCGCCAAAAGCACGTGTTTAGGGCTTTGGGTCACAGGTTATTGTTGTACAATACACGCCCCAGCAGGCTTATAGGCATCTTATAGTAGCTTTGTGTGGGATGCCTTTTTTATACCGCTTTTAGGTAGGTTCGGTCCCCTACAACACATATGGGATATGCTATAAGGGGGGCTATGATGAGGGCATTTTTTGTGTTTTGCCAATATGGGGCTATGCATAGGGGGGGGGGGGGGCTATAGCGTGGGGGGGGGGGGGGGCTATGCATAGGGGGGGGGGGGGCTATGCACAGGTAAATACGGTAAATATAAAAAGGATCTTAACCGATACTCCATATGCCTGCCTACTCCATTCATTTATGCATGCATGCGCATAGGAAAAGGAGCTCCAGTACTGAAGGTGCTCATGCATGCGCATTTATGAGGAACTGTGCGCATAAACGCCAACCACCGTCAGCCCTTTCTGTTATCTCTGAGCCGAAACATCATATCATCAATCACCCAGGGAGCTAACACAATCCCGAAATATTTCGAAGCGTTGGTGAAGTTACAACTTGATTTTCAACTAACTTTTGGCAACCGTTGGAGACTGAGGCGATTTTCGCCTTGTAATTTCAAGATTAAGCAACTTTTGGTCGCGGTATGTGCGCACAGTTCCTCATAAATGCGCATGCATGAGCACCTTCGGTACAAACTATGCCGCGGTTTCAGCGCAGCACGCGCGTAAATGCGTGGAACGTAGGCAGGCATATGGAGTGTCGGTTAAGTGGCTGGGTTTACCCCATAGTACCCTGATAATTTTTGTTGAAATGAGGAAAAGGATCACACCATGACCCAAATAGCGAATAGCCCCTTTACTTATGGCAAAAATATATAATTCTGCTTAGGGGAAGAATGGACGACTTAGTGTAAACGCACAGAGCATCCCTGCGCAATGCTTCTCGGCCCCCAATTATTGGGTATTTGAAATATCCAATTATTTGGATATCCAATTAATTGGGTTTTACGAAACCATTACATTGGGTTTTACGAAACCATTATAATGGGTTTTACGAATCCAAAAGAATGGATAAATCCAAATAATTGATTGAGTAAAACACGATTAATGGTTCGTATTTATCGATTTTCGAAATCCAATTAATTAGATTTATCCAATTTTTGGATTCGTAATATCCAATATAATAGAAATCCAATGTAGATGGTTTCATAAAACCCAATTAATTGGATATCCAATGACACATTCCGCAAACACCCAATGTAATGGTTTCGTAAAACCCAGAATTGGAATACTCAATTAATTGGATATTTCAAATACCCAATAAATTGGCCCAATATGCCAGGTGCGTTTACACTAAGTCGTCCCGTCTTCCCTACACAGATTATATATTTTTGTCCTTTTTATGTTTTAGTAGGAGACATAACGCCGGGGTATCCGTCCACGGACTGCAACATAAGAGGCATGAAGCGCCGGCATGAGCCCCGATTTTCCTCCCATTTAACAGCTATTATTTTCCTACCGGTCTGAGCGCGGGCGGTCCGGCGACCATCACGTGATGCAGGATGGGTATGAGGAAGGCGGCGGTCTTGCCGCTCCCCGTCTGCGCGCACGCCATCAGATCCCTCCCCGCCAGGCTCGTGGGAATCGCAAACTTCTGCACCGGCGGCGGCGTCTCGTAGCGACTCAGACGGATGTTGTCCGCGATGAACGGATGGATGTCCAGGTCCACAAACTGCAAAAAAGAAGAACAGAAGAAAGAGGGTGGTAAAATGGGGGAATGGGGTAAAGTGGGGTATGGGGTAAAATGGGGGCAAGTTGGGGCAATGGGAACGACTCAGGCAAATGTTGTTCGCGATGAACGGGTGGATGTCCAGGTCCACAAACTGTAAAAAACACAGAAGAAAGAGGGTGGTAAAATGGGGGAATGGGGTAAAGTGGGGTAATGGGGTAAGTTGGGCAATGGGAACGACTCAGGCGAATGTTGTCCGCGATGAACGGATGGATGTCCTGGTCCACAAACTGCAAAAAACACAGAAGAGGATGGTAAAATGGGGGATGGGGTAAAGGGGGTAATTTGCGGTAATGGGGCAAAATGGGGTAAAATTGGGTAATGACACTACACAGCCGTATTTACAATTGGCACTACACAGACGTATTTACAATTGGGCCTAGAAGAAGAATGGAGCACACAGTGTAAACGATGGCAGGCAATCCCGTGGTCGCTCCTTCTTCTTTTGACTCATATTCGACCCATTACAATGCGGGGAATGGGAGAAAAATCTAAAGCACGCCATCCACACACAAACATCTCGTAGCGCGTAAACGGTCTTCTGGTTGCTTTTCGGCGTGATTGTTTGTGTGCGTGGATGACGTGCTTTAGATTCCCTACTATAATGGTTTTTACGAAGCCGATTGTAATGGGTCGAATATGAGTCCTTCGCTTATACTGTGTGCTCCATTCTTCCCCTAAGCCTAACTATATAGGCCTATTTTTCCGTTGTTGTTTTCTGTCATCTTTCTCTTACCGTCTGAATGCACGGCGGGACGTCGTGTCCAGTGGCCTCTACAGGAATCTCCTCGTACTTGTCGAAATTGATACCGGAATTCATACCGGCGAAGAGCTCCCTGAAAAAAAAATCAAGAATTCATAAAAAGAGAGAAAAACAAAATTTGAAATGTGTCAGCTGCGGGAATCGAACCCTGGACCACTCGCGCGTCACAGACGAGCGCCCTAGCCACTGAACTAGAAAATTGGGCTCAGGTATTTGGGGTGGGGTTACATAATTTTGGGGATCTCCATAGTAAGGCTGTGAACTTTGGGGGCATCGCATGTACGTACATGGGGCACTTTGGGGGGCACTCAATACATGGGAGTGGGGTTATACGAGGGGGTTTGTTGCATAGGGATGTACCGTACATATACCCCAACTGACCCCAGGCCTTTGTCTGCCTCGGTAAACTCACAATTGTCTACTATTTATTTTTTTGCTACGTACACTACGTATTATCGTGCTTCTTTGGAAATACACTGTAGGAACATTTTTCACGGTCCGGGGGTATTTCTCCGTACATGTTGAAGCTTCCGCGTCACTTTCCAGGCCGCCGTTCCATTGAGAATCTCCTGGAAAAAGAGATATTTCACTTGGTAGGCCAGTTGTGCCCCTCACGTGCCAGCAACTTTTCCCCAACAATCTTACCAGCGATCGACGCCTCTTATTTCGTAGAATTCCGTTCTGGCCATGCCCCTTCGATATTTTGACATAAATATATTGAATTCGTCGATGAGAAAATTGCGAGTTCCTTTTCTTTTTTCTTCCGTTTTTGGCGGGCCCGCACGCGACGGAGCACGTACTCCTAGAGCGCGCGCTCCAGCTTCGCTGCGCTCTAGGAGTACGTGCTCTGTCGCGTGCAAGAAAAAGAAAAAAACAAAGGAAAAACAAAAAGGAACTCGCAATTTTCTCATCGACAATTCAATATATTTATGTCGAAATATCGAAGGGGCATGGCCAGAACGAATTTCTACGAAATAAGAGGCGTCGATCGCTGGTAATTGTCGGGGAAAAGTTGCTGGCACGTGAGGGCACAACTGGCCTACCAAGTGAAATATCTCTTTTTCCAGGAGATTCTCAATGGAACGGCGGCCTGGAAAGTGACGCGGAAGCTTCAACATGTACGGAGAAATACCCCCGGACCGTGAAAAATGTTCCTACAGTGTATTTCCAAAGAAGCACGATAATACGTAGTGTACGTAGCAAAAAAATAAATAGTAGTTGTATGCCACAAGGTACTGATTGAGATAGGGATGCCAACAAGAATTTGGACTTCTATATGAGATACGTGGACAACAGTACTTACCCCCCCCCCCCCCCCCCCTATGCATAGCCCCATGTTCTTGGCAAAACATAAAAAACGTCCAATGCCTTCGCAAAACTCCGTCCGTAAAATGAGGACGGCTACAAATAATGTACAGTCTATTCGAAGTGAATAGATTTAAATGCGGTTTTTTGCGTTGATCTCAAAATTTTGTTCCCAATGAATAGTAAATACCGTGAAACATCAAAATCGCAATTTGTCCCCCGTTTCAAGACAAGAGAAATCATCAAACCCGCCATCAACCCGTAAAAAAGAGGACGGCTTCAAAAATGTAAATCATATTCGATCGTCATATTTTCGAATGCGGTCTTTTGCATATGATCTGAAAAATTTCGTTCCCAATGAACAGTAAATCCCGTGAAACATCAAAATTGCAATTTATTTGTCCTCGTTTCAAAGACAAGAGAAATCATCAAACTCGCCATCAACAGCCACAACATAACCCCGGCAGGCAACCAACAAGTCCTGTTACTGCAACCGTATTTACCGGTGCATAGCCACCTCGGTGGAGATTACAAGGTTAATGTAAGTACCGTACTTACCGGTGCATAGCCCCATGGGGCAATATAAAAATTGAGAGGTCTTACATGGGGCTATGCATTGGGTGGGGCTATGGATGGGGGTGGTTATGCACCGGTAAATACGGTAACTCTCTCTTACTCTTCCACGCGCTCGCTCTTTGGTCCCTGTGTCTGCCAGGCCTGTTGACTCATCATCCCGCCGCTACTCGGCTGCTTGTCCGGCACTTGGGCGTCGCGAAACTGGCGCCACCTGTCGGGAACACTGCTAAACAACCACACAATTTACATACATAACTGTAGTCTGGCCAGTAAGAGTTCGCTATGGCATTCAAGGCGCGTTGCGTAAAATAGATTCACAATTGCAGATTTTTGTCCGTGCTTCGCGTACTCCTGTTTAGCAGAAGTACACGCAAACTACGCAGTACGACTTGAGTCCCACTGCCAACTCTCTCTGGCCAGACTATAGTTCTACATGTTATCATCGCAGCAATTCATCCAACAGGAGCTGGTACAAATTCTACAGTCTGGCCAGAGAGAGTTGGCCATGGGACTCAAGTCGTACTGCGTAGTTTGCGTGTACTTCTGCAAAATAGGAGTACACAAAACACGGACAAATATCCGTAATTGTGAATCATCTACTTTACGCAACGCGCCTAGAATGTCATAGCCAACACTTACTGGCCGGCCAGACAATAGTAATTCTAGTCATAATCCTAATCCAAGCAAGCAGCTCTGTGTTGCATTATTGGTCGTAAAAGTGGCTAACGTCGCGTTCAGACTGACATACTGGCGCATGTTCAACGTCCGTACATGCATACGTCCGAAAGAGTCCGTGGTTGTGTATGCTTTTAGTCCGAGGTTGTTCATGTTTCTAGTTCGTGCTTGCCATGTTTATTTAGTCCGTGGTTGTCCACGCTTTTCTTCGAACGTACGTCGCCCATCTGAACGCGGAATGAAGCCGCTTTGCAAAAAGCGCTTCGACATGCGCGCAGCGCTAAAAACGCAACCGCGCCCGTTCGTCGTCGCTATGTAAATGAGGTCTTACTCGTCCGCGGGTCCGTTGCGACTGCCCTGATAGCCGCCCTGCTCATTCCAGCTTCCCATGCCCGCCGCCCCCGCGTCTTGAGCGCCGTCGTAACTATTGTAGCGCTGGTAACCACCGCCTCTCTGTTGATCGCCGTACGAGTATCTGCAATACAAAATCAGGAATAGATAAAGGAGAAAGAGGAGAATAATGACTAGTATTCGGGCCACCCCAACGTCTATTTCAAGTTGGGATGGAAACAACTACTACTTGTTTCATCCTGTTCTTCAGTGTGTTGAAGAGCGCTTCTTTGGAAATGTACCTTAGACACCTTTTTTTATGGTCCAGCAGCCGTTTTCCAAACATATTGAGCCTTCCGCACTACGTTGCTGACCAGTCTGCTATTTAACCCCTCCTGTATGCTGAGATATGGCTGCTGGTAGGCCCAATTTTCCCCCCACTTGCCCGCCACTTTTTTCAAAAATTCTTAGCATCATTCTACTCCATTTTCTTCGCAGATTTCGGTTTGGGGCATGCCCCTTCGATATTTTGATGAATATGGCGTGATATAGTCCAAAACGCGGTAATTTTTGCTAATTTGAGCATTTTCGTCAATTTTTATGGTGTTTTCATCAAAATATCGAAGGGGCATGCCCCAAACCGAAATCTGCGACGAAAATGGAGTAGAATGATGCTAAGAATGTTTGAAAAAAGTGGCGGGCAAGTGGGGGGAAAATTGGGCCTACCAGCAGCCGTATCTCAGCATACAGGAGGGGTTAAATTGCAAACTGGTCAGCAATGTAATGCGGAAGTCCCAGTAAGTTTGGAAAATGGCTGCTGGACCATAAAAAGGTACCTAAGGTGCATTTCCAGAGAAGCGCTCTTCAACACACTGAAGAACAGGATGAAACAAGTAGTAAGCAAGAAAACACTGGTGATCATAAAGAGTAATAGCACCTCGGCCTCGTGCTATCCTTTATAACAGCACATTCTTGGTCAATAATACGATAATACCGTGCATCTCTGAAGGGACTATATGGATTGAATGGGGTAAACCCGGCCATGGAAAATTCCGGCCACCTAAGTTTCAGGGCTGCATATCTTCACTTCAGCAATCAATGGACCGATTGAGAGGAATTATTATATCAATCGATTCCCCGCACTCTCCTCTTAGCAAGTTCAAAGGAGCTTAGATGACCGGGATTACCTCATGGTCGGGTTTATCCCACGGCCGGGTTTACCCCACCCCATGGTCGGTTTACCCCACAGTACCATACAGACGTGAACCAGCTCTTACTTTCTCGGCCCTTGCATCCCTCCTCCGCCTCTTCCCCCTCCGAATCCTCCGCCGAATCCGCCTCGACCCCCTCCGAACCCCATCGGGGGTCCCCCGGGTCTGCTGTAGCCTCCGCCTCCCCCTCCGAACCCGGCGCTGCCCCTTCCGATGCTCCCCCCGCCCCCCATTCGGGGAGGCGGCATCATGTGCGGGGGTAAATCGTTCCAGTTCTGGTAGTACGCGTTCATGTCCGGCGGCTGCGAGGCGAAGCTCTGAGACTTGCGCATGGCTGCTGGGCCTGAAAAAAATACCAAAAAAGTTTTTTGTTCTGTGGGGAGGATGATGGGGTAACTGAAAAACGGGGCAATGGGGGGAAATGGGCAATGAGGGCATGGGGTAATGGGGGCATAAGGGGTAAAGGGGGTATGCAAACGGGGGAAATTGGAATGGGGTAAATGGGAATGGGGCAATGAGGGCATGGGGTAATTTAGGGGTAATGGGGGTATGAGGGGTAATGAGGGTATGCATGGGGTAATTTAGGGGTATGAGGTAATTTAGGCCACTCAAGGCTCATTCACTTTCACAAAGCTAAATACCCTGGAAGCGAAGGCTCATGGCCCATTCACATTGGAGACATGCGCTGGGCATGCGCTACTGTGCCCATAGCTCGATGCTCGATACATGCAAAGGCATGAACAGTCATGGAACAGCCATGCAACGGAACAGCCATGAACAGCCATGCAAAGGCATGCACAGCCATGATCGATACGCCAAGTCCATTTTGTAACACCAATGTGAATGAGATTCAAGTGCGGTTGAAAGGAAGGAGCGAATGAGTTGATATCTTCGATACCTTTCTGGGAGAAAAAGAGTTGAAAATTGCAAGAATTTTTGAGCGAAATCCAATTCAGATTTTCCAGAAAAGTTAGTTATGGCCAAAACAGGAAAGCTTTCTTGAATTTCCAAAGCAAGAGAAGAGATTCACAGTTGTTTGTTTGGACGTCTGTCAGAGTTCAGCACAAACCCAACCGACCGTGAGCAAACAAAACGTAAAGAATGCACATTTTACCCATTCAATGCGCATTGCAAATTTATCATTATCTCTTTGAAAACGGACGAATATGCACAGCATTGGAGAGGGGGCAATGTACTGGTAAATACGGCAATAAACAAATGGTCCACACAACAGTGGGTATACGTACTCACATTGATAACAATGAATAGTTAGTACGGTCCGCCGTCAACTGTTTCTATGTGAATGGCTTATTACTAGGGTTCTGTGGGGTAAATCCGGCCATGGGAAAATCCGGCCACCAAGGGCCGCATATCTCACAATCGATTCCTTGAACTCTCCTCTTTCAAATGAGCTAAGTAAGTATTTGGTTCATCATTTGCTGAAACAAGTTCAAAGGAGCGTAGACGGCGGGGTTTACTTCTTTTGGCCGGGTTTACCCCACAGTACCCTAAAAATTGCTACTAACTTAACACATGCCGCACTTAGGCGTCATTGTTGTCAACAAGTCGCCCAACAAATGTTGTCGGTTCGTTGACAACAAATACATGGGTACTGTATGAGTTTTTTTTCAAACCGACAATCCTAATATATTTGTTTTAAACAAACGTACAAAAGTTGCGCGAATTGTTGACAACAACGACGCCTTAGTGTGGTATGTGTTAACCGATACTGAATATGACTGCCAAATCAACATGAGAATGTATGAGAACTGAAAAAGGAGTGCCAGTACATAAGGTTCTTATTTATGAGAACTGGTGAATTTTGTTCTGCACAAAACATGTACTCCTGCGATTCTGTTCTGCATAAAACATGTACCCCTAGAGAGGCCAGAAGGCCCCCTTCTAGGAGTACATGTTTTGTGCAGAACCTCTTCTAGGAGTACATGTTTTGTGCAGAACAGAATCGCACAAGTTCTCATAAATGAGAACCTTATGTACTGGCGCTCCGTTTTTCAGTTCTCATAGGTTCTCATAAAGTAGTGGATTTGGCAGTCATATTCAGTACTGGTTAACTTACCTCCTGGCATGCCACCTCTGCCTGCCATCCCTCCCCTCGGAGGTCCACGCTGGAAGTTCTGCTGTGCAGGCAACGGAGTCACCCAATCATCGCCGCCAGGATTGCTCATATTGCGCCGAAGATGCGGCGGTACGTATCGGCTGCCGCCATCTTGAAAAAA
>JASAMW010002409.1:0-22605 GCA_030247985.1 Epsilonema sp. ZAB3_2 | reverse complement strand
GAATGCTTTATGATCGGTTTTGTCCCCACTGTTCTTTACTTTTCCCTACCAAAATGCTCTGTCTGACCGGTCCTTTCAGATGCTATTGGAAGAAGAGTTGGCTGCTCAGCTGGAACAAGTGGCCCAGTTGCTCAATCCATCGCCTCCACTCGCAGAAGTGGACGACAAAAATGGAGGGAACTGAGCAAGCATTGAGCTCCTGCTATTGCCGGCCGAGTCATGTTTTGTTTTGTGTACTGTACAGTGTACATATCCATCCACTGCGCAAAGTTCCTGAATAAAGATTTTTTGACGGGTTAGATCGCATGTTCCCATTATTCGATGTGGTGGAATCAAGTCATACTATTCTACCTGCCTTTGGCAGTTTCTTGTTTCAATGTGCTACGTATGTCTTCTCTTCGTATCACTTTCCTGGCGGGTTGTATTGCTTGCTATTGCTGTGCTTTAGTTCACGTGGAACGGAGAGTGACAGTCAAATAAATGACTGGAGTAACCAGAATTGCGATCCAATTCATCTATTTGAGGATGTGGGTGGAGTATGTTCTGGAGACAAGATAAGTAATGGAGGGTAAGTCCTCCTTTGCTGGCATCTGGTCTGGCATTTACAGCTTCATGCCCGACCATTCGATGGTCCTATAAATTTGAAGAATGAGGAAGAGATGGATTTGATGCTTTGCGGAAGTCTGTGCGTGCATTTTCATGAAGTTTACAGAAGTCCATGTTAAATCGTGCGTTCGTGATTTACCGTTGAATGCAGCGTAAACGTACATACTTGCTTGCTTGTCAATCCTTTAAGCAGAAGTAAGAAGAAGTCTTGTTCTGTTGTCTCTCGGCGCCAAAATAGCAGCACCACACGAACGTTGAGCTAGAAGAAATCATGGTGAAGGCGGAGTACATTCACAAGTGGAAATTGGACGTGAGCGGCCGAGGCGGAAGCGCGTTGGTGAGTCGTCAATCTGCATCTTCCTCCTCCGATTGGAATCCGCCCGGTGTGGTGGCCGGCGTTCACGGATCCCATCCAGTGACGGAAAGCGGCTCTCGGGATTCATCCACGCCAGGTAGGACAGGACTTTGTTACCTACGCTACCTGTACCGTCTGGAAGGTAGTGTCGCATTTAGAATCGCTGGAATACTTGAACAGTCGCTACGGGGAATTTTGTGTTTACAACAAAGAAAGCAAGTTGTGCTTTTTCAAAATAGGCTTATATAGGACGGGACTTAGGCTGTGGCTCAGGCTTCGGCTGAGGCTTAGGTATTGGATGCAGAGGAGTAGGCCTCAGCCTTAGCCTAAAGCCTAGGTCCCGTCCTAGCCTATTTTGAAAAAGCACAACTTCAATCAATAAAAAACCTTTATTCACACAGTTGTGCAATAAGGGAAGAACACACCAGCAGCACAGAATACGAACCGCAGTCTACATGCAGTACTACAGTAAGCGGGTAGACCAACAGACTGTACTGTACGAACCTTAAGGTGCGGAGTATAACATGTCAACTTGCTTTCCTTGATTATATTTTGTAAAACGAAATGCCCAGTAGCGACTGTTTTCAAGTATTCCAGCGTGTAACGCTGTGTTGTACCGTATGGGGACAGGGAGGGACACAGTAACTTCCAGACGGTGCTACCTGTACTGTCGCGTTCAGATAGCTGGGGAAACGATCAAGACCGAGGTCGAACGAACGTACGTCCGACGCGCATAAACGCCCAAAAAGCCATGATCCGCGGGAATATTTTCAGCCGTTTGTCATCCACACCTTTCCCCTGCCTGAGGGCCGCACCGCGAGGGACACCTGGTCTCGAAGCGAACGAATACTTTTTTGATTACGGTAGGTTACGTACGTAGTAAAAACGAAGACGACGAAGCGCGCACTTTTTCTTTTCTTTGTTTCTGCTCGCTGCGCGCTTCGTCGTCTTCGTTTTTACTACGTACGTAACCTACCGTAATCAAAAAAGTATTCGTTCGCTTCGAGACCAGGTGTCCCCCGTGGTGCGGCCCTCAGTCAGGGGAAAGGTGTGGATTGGGCGTTTACGTCGAATGTGCGTTCGACAAACGCCACTTGTCTGAACACGGTATGAGACAGGCTTCATGTTGTTCACGGCTTGCTCAATAATGCATGCGCCCTACGAACGCCGAGCCCACTGTGGGCCCCTTTCAAAAGAACGTCAAAACAACTGTCGCGCTGCTGCGTTTGGCGTACGCCGAGCGAACGTTGCGAAAATTTGCCTCTAAACTGGATATGCTCACAACGGAGCTTTATTTTCGCGGCGGCGTACATGCAGCGTCTGACGTTTTTTTCGACGTTTCCTGGCTTGGAACACGTAAAGGAATGACACGCTGGACGTACGCCGAGCGCATCATCGGCCTAACGCCGCTATGTGAACAAGGCATCAGGCGGCAGCAAGCGAAAGTTGTCTTTTGGATCTTTTCCCATACGTCGCAGTCTGGCCCCCTGAGTACTCATACCGAGCATCTGCTCATCTGAATGGTACAGTAGCAACAGCAGTGCTCACACCATTCTCGCACCCTGCTCGGTATGAGAAAGTAGCAGCTCGTGTGAACGCGCGTGTGCAAGCGACGAGAAGATGCTCGGTGCGAGTAAAAGTACATACTCACGCGGTCAGACTGCTTTAGCAGGTACGAGTTATAGTCGGACCGTACTCATCGGCTCCTATGTTTCAACACTAAAGATCGGTGTGCCTTATGACGGAAGAGCAATGTTATGTGCATGTGTTATGCTTTAGATCAAGAGCATCTGTTGCTGAAACGCGCCTTCGATCTGGCCATAGGGCCGTTCAAACAGCTGCCAATGAACTTCTTCATCATGTACATGGCCGGCAATTCCATCTCCATCTTCCCCATAATGATGGTGTTTATGCTGTTGGTGCGTCCGATCAAAGCGCTGCTCGGCCTCAACGCTGCTTTCAAGCCGCTGGAGACGGAAATGGGGCGGATCTTGTGGGCTCAGAAACTGCTGTTCACCCTGGGAAACTTGGCTGGCGTCGGCTTGGCGGTCTACAAGTGCTCTTCCATGGGCCTACTTCCAACGCACGCTTCTGATTGGTTGGATTTCGTTGAAGCGCCAGAAAGGGCAGAATTCGCAGCGGGAGGATTCGTCTTTTCGTAAAAATGTGCAGGAAAGCTGTGATTTTGTGATTATTGAAGGACAGATAGATAGTTATGGGCGTATCGGTTGCAGGTGTATGTCGCTCCACCGAGAGAAAGAGGAGATTTTCGAAGTCGACTTTTACATGAAATGCATGGATGTCCATGCTATTTTGCTCTAGTTTACACAAGAAAAGGCTTCCACGACTACGGAAATCTGCGCATTTTCTCTGTGGACTGAATGAAACAAGCATGTCAAATGAGGGAATATCTTAGCGCCCTGTTGCCTATTTATGTTTTGTGTGAGCGATCAATTTTTCTGAGATGGCAGTTTTATTTCTTGTGCTACATACATGGGTATGATATTGTTTGTTCTTTTCCTACTGGATCTTGTGCGATCTTGAATGAAAGGATCGATCGAGTAAAATGGTTTCTTTCTGGCTTTTTCTTTGGGAAAAGAAACAGAGCAGGAAATATCTGGATCTTTCCAGGGTGGCAAAGCGACCGCCTACTTGCTGTTAGCGCTGATTGGCTGTACCAGTACATTGGCAGAATGTCAAGCGCATGTTGTTTGCGCCTGGGTTTTGCTCAGGCCGCTCGCTGCTCTTCCGATCTTTTGCAAAGTGCACAGACACAGGCCGGGCTGTGTGTTTGTGTACCACATACATACAACCCACGCGTTGTATGTGTGCGTTGCGGCATTCCCCTTTGCCTGGAGAAAGTTCTTCACCCTTTCTCGATCATATGTTTTGCTGTTATTAGTGCAAAGGAGCGCGGTGTATGCGCTTTAACGATGGATGGTTTGTGTGAAAATTTGTATTTTGCAGATTATTTCAATCTCAATATATGCGATGGCCGTTGATGATGTTTGCTCTTTATTCGCAATTTGTTATCGCTGTTTTTGACAGCTCCCCGGTTCTAGCCTGATTATTTTTTGCACACTGTATGTACGCGGCGTGTTTTCTCTTTTACAGCCATCCCTGGCTCCGGTGTTTTGTTCACCTGTGCCGCTTTTGCGCTGTTTTCCTTTGCTGTCCTTTCTCCTTCGATCAACTGTCAACTGTGCCGTATTCCTTTGCGGTGCTCCATTACGGGTATGTACGTACGTACTGCATAATATATTGGATTTTTCTAGAAGCACTCACTGCTCTTTTCCTTTGCCATCGTCCGCACGCAACAAGCTCTGCTTTTATTATCCCCATATGCTTTTTTGCCAATAATCCGATAAAACGCCACAAGCGCCACAAGCTGCCTAGGCTTAGCGCCCACGCTACTGCTGCTTTTTTTGCGGATTGAATGTGAATTTTCGGCTTTTGTCGACCCTGGTTTTTTGTCCTCAACCCGCACATGACCACCGCGAATGTGTTGTGGACTGAATGACTGAGGTCATGGAAACCTATTTTGAGTCAAAAGAGAGATGGGGAGATGTGGGCTGTTTGTGGCAGTTTTTTCGCCCCGCGCGATCTGGGGACGGGACATTTCCTCGTACATTCACTGCTGCACTGCACTTTCCCTCCTATCTCCACAGTCAGAACCTCGCGCGCCCTGTGTTGATGTGACATGTGGCAGTATGTATGTATGTGTGTTTGTATCTGTGATGTTGTCTCTCTTTTGGGCGTTGTGCGCTCTTTTTTTCCGTTCCCCCTCCTTTTTTTTCTGGCCGTTTCCGTGTTTTTCTTTTTCTTTGTCTCCGCTTCTGCCGCTCGACGTACAACACGTTGGATGTATACTGGGATGGAAACTCCCCGGAAAAAAACAAACCCCACAGGACCCACACCCCGCCACAAAAACACAAACAATGCCAACACAAAAAACCCAAAAAATGACATCCGGATTCGTTAGGGGTTGACCGGTGGGTGGGAGTACGCTGGGGGTTCGGAAGGCCTGTTTTACTACTGTATGAACTGCTGGTGTCCTTTCCTCCCATCTCTTCTCTGTTGGAGTCTGGTTGTTATTAGTTGGTGGTGTGATCTGTGACTGCGGTTTTCGTCCGTTGATGAACGTACGTTCGCGAGCGCAGCATCGTTTTCTTCTCGAATGCTCTGCTCTCGTTTTTTTCTGCTGCCACCAACCTCCATCTCTTGGCTCTCCAGTCTCAAAACTTTGGACTGCTTGTTCATGATCCCATACTCTCTGATTTGGAAGAGTATGCTGAAGTATGGGTTCTTGGTGTGGAGGTGGCGCTTTATTCGTGTAGTGTATTGGTTGGTAGGATGGGAGATGGCTTGCTCCATTCTCTTCTTCGTGCCATCCGTCGTTCGCTTGCAATGAAAGCCAACGCTGAGCTGATGCCGGCTTTCTTCTCGCTCGCGCTGATGAATTGAATGTGCATACCTTATTCTGCTCGCTGTACCGTAGGTATGTATGGTAGCCTGCTTCTGGGCTGGATTATGGGGAGCTGGGTGTTATTGATTCTCTTTTGGTCAGTAAATGCCGCCATGCCATCTTGTACTGATCACAAAGGAAGAGAGAGAGTGAAGCAATGGAAATATACTCTCTTCTCAAACCTCATTTGCGTGCTGACCAGTGCCTCCTCTCCTCTTCGCTATTGCGGAATGTTTGCTCCTGTTTAGGCTAGTGCTAACATTCTGTTGGACGTGTGCTTGCTTGTTTCAGAAGCGTTGTGGTGGATTCAAGTCTATAGAGTACTATCGCCATCGTCAGAGAGGAAGAAGCTGCGTGTGTGTGGAGTGATTGAGTGAAGAAAGGCAGCCATCATCGATTGGGTGTTGTTTGGTTCGACTGGACTCATTCGGTTTGGTTTGCTGGGTGCGTGTGACAGAAATAAGATCGAACTCAGCCAGCCGTTGAGCCCGGGGCGAAGACAAGACAAGAGCACGGCTTCCTATACATACGTACAGATACGTACAAGTGCTGGTACGCGTACTTCATCAAGTAAAAGCTGCGGATGCAAAAGCAGCTGAGTCGATGTACCGAGGCTTAGCTGATAGTAATACCTACGCTTTCCGTGCTACCGTCGCCTTGCTTCCTTCTAATCATCAAGCAGTCGACTGAAAAGAGAAACGAAGACTGCTAGTGAACGCTCACTCCAAAAACAGTACTGTTTTGTTCCACCGAGCTACACACAAGCCTTCTCAAGTCATCTGTGATCTACAACACTGCTGCTAGTGGAGGATACCGCACTGTACGTATTCGAAACGCGATATCACTCCACACGCATCATTCGCATATCTGCATAAACTTCCAAGACAGTAGAAGACCGATTTCAACCTCTTGAAGCTTTCATTCGCTCCCGCGAAAAGTGAGTGACAGAGGAAATGCATGTACGGTGTGATTTTGTTTCTACTTTGCAGGGAGATAGTGCAGTGCACTGTGGGGTAAAGTCGGCCGATTATTAGGCGGGTAACTCGTCCATTCATGTGGAAAAGAGTGCTGTCAGTACATTGTGGCCGGGTTTACCCCGCAGTACCCCTTTGCGTGTATCGGTCGTTTAGTGGCTATAATGGCGGCGTGCAAAAGCCAATCGAAATATCGTGCTGCTTGGTATTTCGAAAGAACATTAGGCGCTAGACGTACGCCCTTTTCGTTCGATTTTCGTGACATTAGGACGCCTACGTACACTATAATGTATTATGTACGATGCCATGCGTCATTATGTGTACTACATGTACGTACGAACCGTGGGGAACTGGGTACTAACTTCTTTCTCACTTTTGGTGCCTTTGCTTTCAGGGACCCGTTCATCGTGCATATACTACACAACCCCTGTCCTATCCGTATTCTCTCTCGCCGTCTGCCAGCCTTTGCATTGCGGGTGTTTCCTGTCGTCTGTCTGTGGTTTCCTTATCCGAGCTGTCTCTTCCTTCCCGTCCGTTGTTGAAAGAGCCTGCTGTTTGCTGAAGCTATGTCCAGCCAGAAGCGCCTTCTGCGTTCCAGCAAGAGTCACGGGGATACGAGTAGTGGGGCGGCGAATACGAGCGACCCGGAGCTGCTAGCGGAGTTGGAGTACGCCAAAACGCATCCCGGAGACCCGGCGGGGGATAAGAAGAAGCTGTTGCAGCAGCAACGCCAACCGCTGGACACACTACCACCACGTGCCAAAAGCGAAGAAGGTACTGTATGTACGTACACCTATACAGTACACATACGTATGTTGGTGTTGGGTGGGCGAAGGCCCGTAGGATTGCGCGGGCTAAGCCAGTCGTTTTTGGCTGAGGTAAGCCCATTTGAGCGCAACCAGTCAATCGGGTTTACCCCTGATTACCTTCACAACTTATGTACGTGCATACAGTTGATGAGCTAGCTCGACGGTGAGAATGAATGAGCTTTTGGCTGAGCTACAAAACGTACAGTACCAGTAGGTACGTAGTATGTATAACTGTGTCATGTGAGTTTTATGCTTTTATCGCCCAGCTGAAAGCTATTTCTGCCATTGAAATGCTTTCTGCCATTTTGCGAGAAAGCATGAGCCACATGTACAGTATGTGTGAATAGGCTAATTGCCTTCGCTCGATTTCTGGCATGTTGACGAGCAAACGGGTGGGCAAATTAACCGTGAGTAGTGTAGGCATGCCATGTATGAACGTACGTTTGAGAAATGATAATGGCTTCTTTTGTTGTGTAGAGCCTCCGCCAGTGAATGGTGTGTTGAAGAATAATAAGCACCACCATAACAACAAGCATCCACGAGGCCCCGGGGAGCCACGCAAGAGTCAGAAGATGTGGGGCCTGGAGGAACAGAAGGAATACCTCGACTCCGGTGACCCCAACTACGACTCCGATGCACAGGTGCACCCACCACGCACTCTACTATTACCTGCACTTTTGAGATATTGTGTTTTTTTGTTTTTTTTGTAAATTTTTTTTGGGGGTGTTGTGTGTTGCCAAAAATGCTTTGTGTGGGAGAGGAAGGTGGGGGAACAAATAAGACGTACTCAAACATCTGTGGGACTCAACAATCTCTCCGGCTAAGCCTGGCCGCAAGGCAAGCTTGCCTAGACCGGCCCCAACTTTTTTAAAAGTGTTATTCGCCAGCCGAAACAGGAAAGTTACGGGTTCAGCAAGACTGCGCTCATAACACAAACGGAAAAGTCGTCATCCTTTGGCTGGATGAACTTGTGACTTTGGTGGCGCTTTCACCAGACGTCCGTTTGTCCGTCAACCAGTAAGTGTTCGTTCGTCCGTCTGTTCGTCAATGGGTGGACGGACGGACGGACGTCCGTTACGGACGTCTGGTGATCGCGCCATGATGTTTCGGCTGGATAGTAATACTGAAAAGGTTGGGGCGGATCTGAAAAGAAATTGAGGCGACCATGCGACGTGCTCCATAATAACTCATCTATACTGGACGTTTTTATGCAGTACGTGAGAACAGGAATCCATAACGAATGAACACGGTTCGTATGTAGGGCAATGTGACATTCGAGGAGCTGAGTCCGGAGCTGGGTCCGGATATGGTGGAGAAGCACGCCACCCCCATCTACAAGGAGTATTTCGCCAGTGGAGACCAACGGGAGGCCATCGTAAGCACAGCTTCTTCCTACGGTACAGCATGCATAGTTTAGCCATTCCTCCCAGGGCTGGCTGGCCCATGGTTGTGGTGTGTCTACCTACAGTCTGGTGCTGTGATCGAGGGTGGCGGGTTCGATTACCCGTTCGCTCCGATTTCGGGACCCGGCTATCGCCATTGCTTAACTGGAAACTGGTCGGTGTTCATGATGAAAATATAGACGATCGATGGTATGTGATGCTTTGGACTTTTCAGATCAGGAGAAAACCCGCAAATGATGATACCCAGCGTTCTAAGGGTAGCCTGAGGAAGGAGCACGTTTGCTTTTGCTCCGAAAGCTTGCAAGTTCCCCGTACGTAAAAACTTTTATCATCATTTGCGGGTGTTCTCCTGGTCTGAAAAGTCCAAAGCATCACATGCCATCGGCTATCGCCATTACCTGCTGTGTACGCACCTTTGCGTTGTGGTATGTGGGGGCAGGAGGCGATCCGGGAGCTGAACTTGTCTGTGGATGTGGAGGCACGTGCGGTGCTGGTGCGCGTGGGCGTGGCGCTGAGTTTGGACGGGAAGGCGTCGGTGCGCGAGTTGATGTCGGCGCTGCTGGCGGAGTTGGCGAGTCCGCGCGGCGGCGGGCGCCTGGTGTCGGCGGAGGCGGCGGAGCGCGCGTTCCTCCAGCTGCTCAACACGGAGCTGCCCGACCTCGTTCTCGACTACCCGCAGGCCGCAGAGACCCTCGGCAACTTCCTCGCGCGCGCCGCCGCTGACCTCGTCGTCTCCACCGAGTTCCTGCAGGAGCTGCTCCGAGACAAGGAGAAGAGCGTCGACAATCCGCACGCCACGTACGTAAGAGCGAGAGGCTACACTTGCTTCTCGCGCCGCTATACGGCAGCCAGGGGTAATCCGCTTTCGTTTTGTCGGAAACCAAATTTCGTACCCTCCAAGAATTACTCATGATCAGACTTGGCTGTCGAAACGATAGGAAAGTAGACGGCAATCACCTACTGGCTGCCGTTTATGTGCTCACTGTACATGCTCTCTTGCTTGTACAGTCCAGTCCATGATTGTACTGCTACGTATTGGTGGTATCTTCCTGCTGCTCGAACTATCTCACGAACAGCTGCATCGTACCCATGTACACATGTACTGTTGTAGTAATAGTAGTGGTAGTATGGTATGGTATGGTATGGTGGTGTGTGTTGTAGGGCGGCGCTGGATCGGGCGGACACGATGTTCCAGTTGAAGTCGATTCTGCACGACGTGTGGGGCGTAGGCGGGGGTCTGCGTCCGGTGAAGCTGCTGACTCGCCAGATGCAGCTCCTCCTCCAGGAGTACCTGAGCAGCGAGGACGCGGAGGAGGCCGAGCGCTGTCTCAAGGAACTCGAAGTCCCACACTTCCACCACGAGCTCGTCTATCAGGTAGGGTACTCTGGGGCTAAACCCGGCCACCTACGCTCCTCCTTTGTTTCTGCAAATGAGGAACCAAATAGCTCTTTTGAAAGAGGAGAGTTCAAGGAATCGGTTGATATTGTATTTGTCGCAATCGGTTCGTTGGTTGCTGAAATATGCAGCCCTGAAACTTAGGTTGCCGGATTTCCCATAGCCGGGTTTACCTCACAGTACCCTAGTTATTCGAATACATCCATCTACATACATACATTCATGCACGCGCGAGTGCTCAGCTGCGTGAAAGCAGGGACAGCCACGGACTTTTCGCGTCTGACGTCTCCAACTTGAACGCGGCATATGTTGTTGTTTGCCAAAGCCAAAGTGCTCGTTCGAAAGAGCGTCACTTGATCTTTTCAACAAGCTACTATCTTTGCGTGTGGGTGTGTGCTTGCACGCGCGAGTGCTCAGCTACGTGATGAAAGCATGGACAGCCACGTACGTAGCCGGACGTAGTACGTCTCTAATCCTGAACGCGGCAAGTTTGTTGTGTGCTGCTTGGTTTGCAGGCGGGGGTGATGTCGATCGAGATGATGCACGACAAGATCAGCGGGCGTCTGGCGGGGTTGTTGGCGGCGCTGGTGGCGTCGGGGTCGCTGTCGAAGGACGCGGTGTCCTGCGGCTTCGCCCGCCTCTACGCCGGCCTCCCCGACCTCTGTCTCGACGTCCCGCCCGCCTACACGCTCGCCGAGCGCTGGGTACTCATCTGCCACAAGGCCGGCTTCCTACCCACCGACATCAAGGCCAACATCCCGCAACGGTACGCATAATGCCGCCTTCACCAGATGTCCGTAAATCCGTCCGTCCGTCCGTCCATTTCCTAGATCCCTTTTTACGGGCGTCTGGTGAACGCGGCATAAGACAAGTACACTTTGGTTGCCTCTTTCTCTTAGTCTGGCGCCTTGTCGCCTGATCCCTTTGGCAGCGAGATGTATGGTAATCTTTTGATAAAGAAGACGAAAAAGCGGTGGCGAAAAGCTACATAACTCCTCGTACGGAGTATACTGATGACGATATATTGTACATATGTGTGTACATTACGTAGACTTCAATCCAGAGCTATTTTTGGGCACTCCCGCCTGCTGACAACAACAGCAGCTATGTATGTGTCGTTTTATGTTAGCTGGCGGTAGCAAGATGCGAGGACGAGAAGTAGCCTGAAAAATACAGTATACTGTATGTTGAGGTAGTAATATACTGTATGTACGTACGTACAGCCCTTCCTGCCCACTTCCTTCCCTTTTATTTTTACTACTGCTACTGCTAAGTAGATATTTTGAGCGATTTGCGTCAAAGCGACATGGCTGCCGTTGTCGTAAACAGGCGTGTTAAACTATCACGCGCAAAATGAATAGCATCACAAGTGTTATTGTTGCCGTTTTTTCTAGGGGTCGCAAGCGCTTTGTATCGGAGGGTGACGGCGGGCGATTGAAGGTGTTGGACGTGGCTCATCCCTTGATTTGAACTCGTCGGGTCTCTCATTCGTTCTTCTTTGGTCTTAACCCCTTCCATAATCTCAGATGACTTCCGGGCCGCATGCACTCCTCGCGGCCACCCATAGCCGTGCGTGGGGTGGCCGCAAGCGGATGTTGCGGCCAGGCGGCCATCTCAGATTATGTACGGAGGGGGTTAAAGGCAAGGGGTCCCCTACACCGACTTTCGAATTTAAAGTTCAAACCAATTTTATCATAAACTACATTTTTAACCGAGTCTTTTGCAAAAAACCGCTTTTCAAAATTCCTATCCGTTCACGAGTTGTCGGTGTGCAAAGTTCAGTACTGAAGACGGATTTGGGAACCACTACGGTAGTTCGTAGTGGTTCCCGAGGACCGCTTCAATACTGAAATTTATCGATTTTTATCTTCGAATAACTTATGAACGGATAGGAATTTTGAAAAGCGGTTTTTTGCAAAAGGCTCGGTTAAAAATGTAGTTTATGATAAAATTGGTTTGAACTTTAAATTCGAAAGTCGGTGTAGGGGACCCCTTGCCTTTAAACAACTGTGTAACTTTATTGTATCCTTCCGCAACTACCGATTGTCAGCACTGTTGGTTAGTGTTTCGTACTTGTCATGATTTTGGGTGACAGACAAGATGGACAGAGGAGTAAGTAGGCTGTATTCCATGGCAGATCGGTGGTTCTTTACTGCTATTGTATTGATAAACTGATACTATTGATTGATGATGGGTTTTTGGAAGGTCAGATGATTGCGGGATATGTATGTAGTGCTGTTTTTCGTAGCTTTTTACGTACTACATACAGTAATGAATAGCCGACAACGGACAGACCACTTTATACTCGTACCGAACTAGTGTGTGCTCCAACCTGTGTTAACCCCCTCCATAATCTCAGATGACCGCCTGACCGAATACACCCTGGCTACGGCCATGGCCCCTGTTTTCTGGCCGCAACCACCCCACGGCTATGGGCGACCACGGCCGCAGGGTGACCGCAAGGGGTGTAAGCGGTCAGACGGCAACCTGAGATTACGGAGGGGGTTAATGCTTCACCACCCAAGACCGACGAGTTCGGCACGATCGAATTGGCCTGTCTGTTATCGGCTAATGTTACGCTGTTTCGTTGTCAACGCTCCTGTTGGTTGATTGTGGTCGTCGTTATCTTCGCTCCTTGGTTCCTTCTTTGTTTTTTCCTTTTTTTGGTTTTTGTTTTTATTCAACCGTAAGGTACAAATGCGCCGTTAGTGCTCTACTGTGCGTCTTGTTTGTAAGTGATGATGATGGAGAAGACAGATTCTTGGATTCGGGTTTAGTTTTTTTGCTGAATATCGAGAGCTCACTAGCTGATTAGTAGTGATCATTTGCTTACTTGATGATCGATTATTAGTAGAAAATCGTCAGCTTCTCTGCGTGTAATGTCTACTTCTTTGTCTTGCTGTCCATGTACGGTCATGCTTTTTTTGTTGATTTTTGGAGAAATGGACGCAGGAAGGCGAGGCAAAATGAGAATGTAATATGAGGGCAAAATGTACTATAGATTTCTTCACGTGGAATTTGTACTCGTTGTTTGCTCAGCATACGGTGTTCGTGATGAATAAAAATTGAAAAAATGCATGACACACAACACTACACTGTGATTCCAATAATCAGGATGGACCGATGATTATGAATGTACAGTACGAGTACGTATACCAAAGTTTTCCACGTATGTATGTAGATAACCCGAACAGCAAGAGTACACAATATGGTATTTCGGGGAATAAGGGCTACACCATCTTATCTTTGTTCTATCTCCTCCCTCTGCTATTACTCCGTCATTTGGTAGGTACAATAATATGCCGTGCGAATAATTGCATTTTATACGTATGTTTTGCAGCAGCGTAACGTATGCGAACCATAAGCTAATTGAAGCAGAAGCAAGCTCCTTCCACAAGCGTCACAAAACATGTCAATTTAGCAAAGTGCAAAGGAAACGACCTGCGACTGCGAGCGAACCCAGCCGACAGCTAATCAAATTAGCCAGACACGAATTCGTCAAAACCTTCAATCAAATGAAATTGTGTTGAAAACTTGGCCTTCAAACACTTGTGGGCATTCATTGCATACAATACACAGACATAGAGACATTCTCCAGTTCAGAGAGGCTACCACCAAAAATATCTGCCCACCTTAGCCCCAATAAACATGTCGTCAAGGATTAGCGCTGTCTGGTCCGAATTTTGTACACAAACCACCTTTCACGGTTTTCCGTCGCTGTATCATCATCGAGAAAAGAAGGCACTGATCGTCTTTTGGGCCTTCACAATGCTGGTGGTGTTTGGCTTGCTGCTGCTGGTTAGCTATCAACTCGTACTGCAATTTCTATCGCATCCTCTGGCAACCACGGTCGACATTCAGGGATCGTCAGACGTTGCGATGCCAACCATCGAACTCTGTCCGATGAAACAGGCCGACGATGACGCCCTGATTGCCTGGAACGTGAGCGCGGAGTTTTTCGACTACTTGTCACTGATGAACCAGCCCCTGCTGGCGCCGCCAACTCCATATCAATTGCCGAAATCAAGTCCGAAACGGCAAGAGATGGCACAACACTATGAGCGACTCGTTAGCAATGCATCCAGCACCAATCAAACGTCAGCGTTTCTTACGGAGATGTTTCTATCCATGGCGTTACCGTGTCATGAAGTGTTTCTGTCCTGCTCCTTCGAAGGCGAAGAGTTTCCTTGCTGTGAACCTGGACGACAAGTTCTCACCAAACGCGGAGTTTGCTACCGATTCGAAAACTTTACCCAGCATTTTATGCCTCATATGGGCGCAGGTATCTTACTAATCATGGCGCCGGAAGAAGCCGTGCTCCCGTTACACCGCGGCTTCACCATAGCCTTCAATACACCAGGTACGGAGATGGGGCGTCAAACGTTGGTTACCAGCGAAACTCGAACCCTACTCCAGCTGAGCCTCGCCATCTTGTCCTACAATTACAACTGCATCGCCAGTGCCCGCGAATACGACATATGTCACAAGAAATGCATGGATCAGGTCACGTTGAGCACTTGCGGCTGTCTGCCTTTACGCCCACGTCTATTGCCGCAGAACAAAGATGCAGTCACCTGCAGCCCAGAGGAGGCACTGGCCTGCAGGCAGAAGCTACCTGAGCGTACGTCGGAAATTCGTACCTGCGCTAAACTGTGCATTCATCCGTGTGAAAGTGCCATTTACGAAACAGAAATCTCATCTATCCCCAGTTACCACAATAAGACTACCCAAATTGAGATTTTCTTTCCGAACCTCGTCCACTTGACGTTCAAGCAGCTAAGAACAATGACACTGGAATCTTTCCTGGGCCAATTCGGTGGCCAGTTGGGCCTATTTCTTGGGGCGTCTGTCATCACACTGATTCAGTGCTGTCTCTACTGTCTGATGGCATGCGGCTCTGCATGCAGCACTGGAAATGGCCAGAATAAGGGGAAGATCGGTAACAGCAACGACGATCAAAATCGTGATGATGTTAACACCGCAATTGCGCGGGGCGACCTGTACGACTTTGCGCGAAACTCTCGTATAAGCAAGAAGACATGAAAATTATAGTAAATAAATACCGACAGTATAGTCACAATGCCTACAGTGCGTGCGTATGAATGAGTGAACGCTTAGTATTGGATTGGAAGTGCTATATCAATCTGTGGAGATCCAAATGGTGTTGAACAGCTCCAGTGATTCACAGATGGATGGATTGTTTGTGCAGAGGTCAAGAAACGTCTCCAAAGTCACTTTGCCGTCTTCCTTTGTGTCCATGGCCTGTGTACAAGTATGCAAACGTACGTACTCTCTTACTCAGATTAGTGATTTTTCACTAAAATTGTCGCTAAACTATTAGCGGCATAGGGACATCAGTAGCAATTAGTTAGAAATTGCTAAAAAATGTTAGCGATTTTTTCACTAAACGTTTAGCGAAATCTTTTCACTAATTTTTAGTGAGTTTTCATGAACTTCTTAGCGATCGTTATCTGAACCAATTAGCGGTTTTTTACTATCGGAATCAATCATTTTATTTATGAGAAAACACACTAAATAAATATGTAGCATAAGTGAGATCACAAAGAATATTGCATAGTAGTAACATAAATAAAAAAGCTGCAAACTTAGCACTTTAAATAACGCTATAAAAGTGAAAAGTATCACAATTTGCTGGCACAATGTGTACAGTAGATTGAAACAAAACAGTATTACCCATGTACCTACCTAGGTATGTACCTACACTCTTACTCTACAGAATTATTTATATTCAGTGAGAATAGGCCTATCGCCTATATATGATATCAACAGTAAACTGATAGAAACAAGCAACCATATCAGAAATTCATGTACACATGGGTGTACACATACATACCAGAATGCTTCCAGAAAGAAAAGGATGGTTTCATCTGGAAATAGTGCCCTTTTTTTCAACCATTTTGATTCCGACCCAGCATGGCAGGCATGATCTGCCTGCTGGAGCTAATGGTCATCCACCACATCTGCTTCTTGAACTGCTACTTTGGCTTATTCATCAGTCCAGGGGCAGTAAACCGCTGATTGGTGACTGCAGGCAGAGCAGAGGCAGCTGTGTGGCACTGACAATTTGTGCTTTGTGGCCAAAAGTTACTGAAATACAGCACTTTGTGTTACCAAGTGATGCATGAGCAGAACATAGTGTGCTGTACAGTATTGAGAAAAGTCGAAAACAAAAGACGTTTAAATGAACAAACCTGGGCCACTTTTGATGAACAAGTCCTTCTTTCCATCCATCCAGCATTCACGGAAATAATTGTCACAAAAAAGAACAAGAATAACAACAAAAAAGGTGAAGCTACTACCAACCACAGACTGACGCTATTGTCAAATTCAAAATGGCGGCTGGTAAAAATTCAAATGTCACTACTGTATTTTAGTGAAAAATCGCTAACTTGATTCATACTATTTCCCGCCAAAACAACAGCTATACAAAATGAAGCTGCTAACCGTTAGCGGTTTTGTGCAATATGCTTTAGTTAGTGGACCAAATCGCTAATCATTCCTCAGATTCTCTTAATAATTTAGCGACTTTTCACTATTGTTGTTAGGAAAAAGCAGGCCGCTAATAGTTTAGTGAAAAATTTCCACTAACGCGCGTAAGAGAGTACACCTTCAATTCATATCTCATTTCATCAGTCACGGTTCATCTTCTACATACTGTACTCTACGTGCCGCGTACATACACATCCAAACCTCAAAAATCTCCTGGGCGTGCTTGCCGATAATGGTTGGGGTAATGGGGGGTTGAGTGCTTTCCCCCATCATTTCATAGACAGCCCGTAAGACGCGATGGATGTCCTGCTTGGTGATGTATCCCTTGTTTTTGGAGTCGTAGAGATCAAATACCCACTCCAACTTCTCAGCTGTACTGCCACGCCACAACGTTGACAAAGCTTTGACAAATTCCTAAGGCAAGACTAGTAGGTATACCGTATTTTTGGGTGTATATCCCCCCTGAGTATATCCCCCCTCCCAGTGTATAACCCCCCATTGGCAAAACCAAGGAGCTATAAGTAGAGGAGACGACACTCCCCCAAATATCGGGCGGAGGCAGTGTCCGGGTGTACGCATGATTTAGCTTCCGGTTTTCTAAGGTCCGTGGCATGCCAGAGAGGCTAAATCAAGCCAAACTCAGATCATACATATACCGTATTTACCGGTGCATAGCCCCATGGGGGTATGCAAAAATTGAGAGGTCCCATATGGGGGTATGCATTGGGGGGGGGGGGGGTTATGCATTGGGGGGGGGGGGGGTTATGCATGGGGCATTTTTTATGTTTTTGAGAGGTGCGCAGAGGCATGTTTTTTAGGTCAAAAGCACGTGTTTTAGGGCATACCGTATTTTTGGGTGTATAGCCCCATGGGGCTATACAAAAATCGAGAGGTCTGATGGGGGGTTATACACTGGGGGGGGATATACAATGGGGGGGATATACACTGGGCAAAATTTATGGTTTTGAGAGGTGTGTAGAGGCATGTTTTTGAGGTCAAAAGTAAGTGTTTTAGGGCATAATCGCGGTCAAAACAGGGTTATTCTAGTACAAGACATGCTCAGCTAAGCTTATAGGCATAGTAGCTTGGTGCAGGAGTAGCTATAGCTAGCTTATTACCAGCTTACATAGGTAGGCTAGGTACCTTCCAGGACATGGGGGGTTATACACCAGGGGGGGATATACACTGGGCAAAATTTATGTTTTGCCAATGGGGGGTTATACACTGGGGGGGGATATACAATGGGGGGGATATACACCCAAAAATACGGTAATTGAGGTCAAAACACGGTTATTCTAGTACAATACACCCCCAAGCAGGCTTATAGGCATCTTAGCTTGGTGTGGGAGTGGCTATGGGTACTATATGACCAGCTTACATAGGTAGGTTCAGGTACTGTACAGTACATATGGGGGTATGCATAGGGGGGGTTATGCATTGGGCATTTTTTATGTTTTGCCAATATGGGGGTATGCATTGGGGGGGTTATGCATTGGGGGGGTTATCTACCGGTAAATACGGTACCCCAACTTTCTTCGATCTTTTCAATGGTGGGGTCGGCGTTAACCCATCCCCAACTGGTATGGCCAAAAATGGCCATTTTTCAGCGTTTTGGCAAAAGTTTCAGGCCTCGGTGCAACACGCACAGAGCCAGCCAAATGCTGTCCTTCTCAAATTCCACCACCAAGGGTCCAAGCTTCGCACTGGTGGTGTTAACTCCTTCCCCACCCATCTGGCAACCTGAGAAATTGATGAAAACTGCCTTTTCAAATGCATTTCTACCCAAATATGCCACCCTAGTGCAGTCAAGCAGAGAAAATTAGAGTACCCTACCCTAGTTTTATGCGTAGATTTCAAAAATGAAAGTGGTTTTTCCATTTTCCCACGTTTAAGGCCTGATAAACCCGATTTTTCATGTGTTTCGGAATGAAAAAGTGCACTAAAAGCATTTTTTTGAAAATCAGGTATCCTGACCTAATTTTATGCGTAGATTTCAAAAATGACCTTAGTTTTTAAATTCTTCCACTGTTAAGGCCTAATATACCCGATTTTAGGCCAATTTTTTGATCAGTCAAGTAAAAAATCGGGCATATTAGGCCTTAACAGTGGAAGAATTTAAAAACTACGGTCATTTTTGAAATCTACGCATAAAATTAGGTCAGGATACCTGATTTTCAAAAAATTGCTTTTAGTGCACTTTTTCATTCCGAAACACATGAAAAATCGAGTTTATCAGGCCTTAAACGTGGGAAAATGGAAAAACCACTTTCATTTTTGAAATCTACGCATAAAACTAGGGTAGGGTACTCTAATTTTCTCTGCTTGACTGCACTAGGGTGGCATATTTGGGTAGAAATGCATTTGAAAAGGCAGTTTTCATCAATTTCTCAGGTTGCCAGATGGGTGGGGAAGGAGTTAACACCACCAGTGCGAAGCTTGGACCCTTGGTGGTGGAATTTGAGAAGGACAGCATTTGGCTGGCTCTGTGCATGTTGCACCGAGGCCTGCAAAATACCCCACTTTTGCCAAAACGCTGAGAAATGGCCAGTTTTGGCCATACCAGTTGGGGATGGGTTAACGCCGACCCCACCATTGAAAAGATCGAAGAAAGTTGGGGAATATGTATGATCTGAGTTTGGCTTGATTTAGCCTCTATGGCATGCCACGGACCTTAGAAAACCGGAAGCTAAATCATGCGTACACCCGGACACTGCCTCCGCCCGATATTTGGGGGAGTGTCGTGTCCTCTACTTATAGCTCCTTGGCAAAACATAAATTTTGTCCTATGTATATCCCCCCTGGTGTATAACCCCCCATGTACTGGAAGGTACCTAACCTACCTATGTAAGCTGGTCATAAGCTAGCTATAGCTACTCCTACAACATGCTACCATGCCTATAAGCTTAGCTGAGCATGTCTTATACTAGAATAACCCTGTTTTGACCGCGATTATGCCCTAAAACACGTACTTTTGACCTCAAAAACATGCCTCTACACACCTCTCAAAAACATAAATTTTGTCCCATGTATATCCCCCCCAGTGTATATCCCCCCAGTGTATAACCCCCCATCAGACCTCTCGATTTTTGTATAGCCCGGGGCTATACACCCAAAAATACGGTAATGGATGCAGTATTACAGTACAATGAAAGGAAAATGCTTGACTTCGTCGGAAACCTCGAAACTCATGGATCCACTTCTGTCCGAATCGATTGTGTTGAAGACCAGCGCAGCATAACTGTGTGGACGTCCAAAGAAGAAAATAAGTGAGTAGATTTCTTGAAACTTCTCCAGCGTCACGATTCCATTTGGGCAATTCTACACCAGTATTCCGAGCAACGTATAAGGTGTTAAGTATGAACTATGTAAAAGGGACAGCGCACTCTACAGTACTTACTAGTATAAAGTACAGGGTGTCCCGAAATAAACCGGCCACCTTTCCGTGCGTGTAACTCTGGAACGACACTTGAAATTTTCATGCGGTTTTTTTTTATTTTGTAGCCAAGGATTCAACTGAGATCTGTACAAAATTTTAGCTCCGTACACCCAGTGGAAGGTGCTCAAACACCTTCTTACTCCGGCGGTCAAAAACGAGGGTTTTTCTAATTGGTAGTGCCGATTTAGTGGTCTTTTGTGCATGGGTCCAAGATATAATTAGTCTCGTAATAAAAAAGAAGTCCCAACATGCTAGGAAATGTGAATCTCATGCAGTAACCCCAATTCAACCATAGCAAATGCATGGAACAGGGTATCTTGAAAAATTAAGACCGAGATTTTTCTCCATACTGAAGAAAAACGTCGATTTTGAACTTCGAGATTCGAACCGTCGTAATTTCCGAAGTATGTGAACTAAATGGCTGAAATTTTGTATAGATCTCAGTTGAATCCTTGGCTACAAAATAAAAAAAACCGCATGAAAATTTCAAGTGTCGTTCCAGAGTTACATGCAAGGAAAGGTGGCCGGTTTATTTTGGGACACTCTGTATATACAGGGTGTTTCATAATATACTCGCCGGATGTTTGTGCTTATATCTCCCCACCGGAGTGTCACATTCGAATGCGGTTTTTTGCGTTGAATAAGCCAAAGCTTCAACGTTGATGCAGCCAAAATTTTAGCTTCCGAGGTTGCATTGTCATGGCGCTGTAAGCGGTCAAAGTTGCGGCGCCTTTTTTGGCGCAAAACGGAGGCAGGGCACTGAGGCGGGGCAACGGATTTGCATTTTCGCTTTTTTCTCGCTCTTTCAAGTCTGTTCACTATTCCACGCTAACTTTTATGCATTTTTGAGCAGTCTTGTCGAAGATAGACTTCAGTTTGATCACCATGGCATCAGCGTCCCAAGGAAAAGCTTGGATGACCGAATTTTGGCTGTAACACTGTTTGCTAAGTTCGAATCTGCAAGAGAAGTGGCATGGAGATGGAAAACTCTACCGAAACTTGTGCTCCAGATAAAAACTGGGGAGGGGAATACTGCGGAAGGAAAACTAAGGAGAGAACTAGGTTAGGTAAACTGGGGAGAGAAAAACCGGAGCCGATCTGTACCTGGCCGCCTGCAAAAATGTGTGAAAATTGACGCTTTGCAAATTGAGCTGTTTGAGCCGCTTTGGCTTGGCTATTCAACGCAAAAAACCGCACTTGAATGTGACACTCCGGTGGGGAGATATAAGCACAAACATCCGGCGAGTATATTATGAAACACCCTGTAGTATAAAGTGAACAGATAATAAGAAACTCTCTCTCACCTCCTTGAAGCTTCTGTAGAGAAGCTGAAGTTCCCTTCTAGTAAAATGAGTTTCAGAGGCCAAATCGTCGATATTGCCAGGTCGACAATGGACTTTCTGCTTCTCAATTTCAGCGTCCACTTCCCGTTCTGAAATGTTTACAACCATATGCATACAATGCCAGAAGTGTGACAAATAATAAAAAATAGGTCCTTTTTTATTTTCCTCAATTCTATTTATCATAATTCCAATTCCGTACTGTACAATAAGGTGGGTGACTCGGCGTCATGGATTTATAGCAAAAGACCCACCGATTGAATTGTAGAGACCGCTAGCTTTATTCAATTCTTTTTCAAGCTTTTGACCCATACAACGTTAATGGAGCAAAGACAGCTAAATAGGCTTGAACCGGGCTGCAATACAAATTTCTGCGCATAGAGCGCTTCAGCACAGGAAGGAGGAAGACAAGTTTTTTGAGGCCATTTTTCTGCTTCTGACTACTAGGAGAGAAAGCTTCCTCAACATTTGATGAAAAACGCAGATTTCTATACTATGTTGAACAACAGTACATTAGACAGAATGAGATAGCTATCCCTTCAACGTGACAGCCGTGTGTTTAGCTTGCGGGATGTCGAATTGCAAAAATCTCAAAAAAATGCCTCTTCACCAGCTCGTTCTAACCGTGAGTGCCGATCTGACTTATGGATGAGTGAGTTAAAGTTATCGCCACATTGTGCATACGTAATTTGAAGGGTCTGATGGATAGGATAAATATTTTCAAAACCAACCCAGCAGCTATCAGGTAAAACACTGCTGGTGCTGTCTGTTTCTACCATAAAATAAGGTGCACTGTACAAGTAATGCAACTTAAATACACAAACTATACATACATTATGTAGGTACATACCGGTGTAAAAGGAAAGGAAAATGTGCCTCGATTTTGCTTTCTTACCAATAGATGAAGGTTTTATCATTCGTGTAATTCTGGAAGGGAATAGGCCCATCATCGGTTAGTAAAAATTTTACAGCAATATACTGTAATGATGCGAGGCCACAATATACTAGTCAGTATTTTGACACAGGTGAGAAAAACAAGCAGAAGCTGTCGTTATGCGAGCAAAAGAAGTATCGTCGCAATATTGCCACTTCAAACGTACAAAAGCAGCCCAGAGACTTTCGCAAATCCTCAAAATGCCCCGTTGTTGATACACAATAAGCCCATTTTGCAATCTCGTGGCTTTTGATCATACTGTACTTCAATTTCTGTGCTTGGATAGTAGCTTTTCGAAGAACAAAAGTTAGTCGCTTTTTTATGAAAGGACTCTTTTCTTTTGGCAAGTTTTACGTAGGTGCGCGTATATACTGAGC